>JBBJLS010009416.1:0-15978 GCA_037577275.1 Bryconaethiops microstoma
ACACACACACACACACACACACACACACACACACACACAGACATGGTGTTCGACCAAAGCCCCACCCCAAACACAGACCTCCTCCTCCTCCATCTTCTTCAGCAGTGTGTTGAGGTCTTTATCGCGAAGCTCCTCTTGCAGGTGTTGCAGTTTCTGCTCGAGCTCCTCCAGCATCTTCACCACAGGGTGAGCAGAGTCCAACTGCTCACACAACTCAGGCTGGATTTACACACACACACACACACCCACAGAAAGAGGTGATTTCCATTTTCCACCAAGGTTGCACATTTTGAAAGCCCCAGCTGAAATACAGCCCCTCCTTTAAGCATTCAAACAAAGCCCCACCCCCAAATACAGCGCTTCTCTTCTGGGTGTGTGTATGTACCAGTGTGATGTGCTGTAGTTTGTTTGTTAGATGCTCCACCCCGGCGCTGCTGGTGGTGTGTGTGTGTGTGTGTGTGTGTGTGTGTGTGTGTGTGTGCGTGTGTGTGTGTGTGTGTACCAGTGTGGTGAGTGTGTGTGTGTGTATGTGTGCGTACCAGGTGATGTGCTGTAGTTTGTTTGTTAGATGCTCCACTCCGGCACTAATAGTGGTGAGTGTGTTTGTGTGTTTGTATGTACCAGTGGGATGCGCTGTAGTTTGTCTGCTAGATGCTCCACTCCAGCGCTGATTGTGGTGTGTGTGTGTGTCTGTGAGTGTGTGTGTGTGTTTACCAGTGGGATGTGCTGTAATTTGTTTGCTAGATGCTCCACTCCAACGCTGATGTGGTGTGTGTGTTTGTGTATGTGTGTGTGTGTGAGGGTATGTATGTATGTGTGTGTGTGTGTACCAGTGGGATGTGCTGTAATTTGTTTGCTAGATGCTCCTCTGCAGTGCTGACAGTGGTGAGTGTGTGTGCGAGCCAGTCTAGCTTCGCTTTAGTTACACCTCGTCTCTGCTGCTCAATCTGCAGACGGCACTCACACTCCTCCAACACCCGCTGGGCACTGTCTCACACACACATGTATACACACACACACACACACACACACACACACACACACACACACAGATATGCAACAGCATAGCAAAGCACAACAATAGGAATTACTGTAAACAGAGGAAAATGTGCGTGAGTGTGTGTGTTACCTGGATGTTTTGGACTCCCCGGAGTATTTCATCTCCTGGAAGCGTGTGTGCAGTGCGTCTCTCTCCGCCTTCAGCTCCTGGAGTTTGGCCTCGTTTTCCACCTTCATCTCCACCAGATGCTTCAGAGTTTCCTGCTGAGAGACAAACCTGTCCACCAATTCCTACACACACACACACACACACACACACACAGCCATCTTAGTTGACGAACTTGTATACACTTCTATAATACACTCTAAGTATTCCTACAAACAGCTGTGTGTGTGAGTGAGAGACCTGTGTGTTGGTGACTCCAGTAGCATCTTTGACGCTCTGGAAGGCCTCCTTGAAGCTGGAGATGGTTTTCTCCTCCTCCTCCAGTCCTGCAACACTGCGCTTGGCCTCACTGCTTAGCTCATCGGGGTGCAGCACCACCCGCTGGGACTGTGGGGAACAATATAATGTTCAGAAACAGCAAGTTCACAAGTGGTAGAGCTGCTGATGGGCAGGGGTGGACTGGCAATCTGTGCGTTCTGGAAAAGACTGTCTTTCTTGACCGAGATGCAGACCTCTGCGCATCACCCCTAACCCCGCCCCCTCCCCCCGAATAATAGCCAAGACGCAGACCCCTGCACACCTTAGAGCGGCTGTCCGAGGGATTAGAGCGGCTGATTGAAGGATTAGAACAGTTGACTGAGGGGTTAGAGCAGCTGACTGAGGGGTTAGAGCGGATGAGTGAGGGATTGGAGTAGCTGACTATGGGATTAGAGCAGCTGATTGAGGGGTTAGAGTGTGACTGAGGCATTATAGCAGTTGACTGAGGGATGAGAGTGGCTGTGGGGTTAGAGTGTGCTTTAGGGATTAGAGCAACTGACTAAGGGGGTTAGAGCAGCTGACTAAGGGGGTTAGAGCAGCTGACTGAGGGGTTAGAGTGGCTGGCTCAGGGATTATAGCGTGACTGAGGTGTTAGAGCGGTTGACTGAGGGATTAAAGCATCTGACTGTGAGGTCAGGGCAGTTGACTGAGCGATCAGAGCGGTTGACTGAGGCATTAGAGCGTCTGACTGAGGCATTAGAGCGGCTGACTGAGGCATTAGAGCGGCTGACTGAGGCATTAGAGCGCCTGACTGAGGCATTAGAGCGTCTGACTGAGGCATTAGAGCGTCTGACTGAGGTATTAGAGCGGCTGACTGAGGCATTAGAGCGGCTGACTGAGGCATTAGAGCGGCTGACTGAGGGGTTAGAGAGGCTGTGGGGTAAGTTAAGATAAGATAGTCCCACAAGTGGGAAATATACGAAGAAGGGATGGGTTCGAGCAGCTGAGAAATGTAATGTCTACAATTATTATTGAGTCATGAGGTCATGTGACTCACTCGCCGCTCTCCTCTCTCGGCATGAACTCGGCGCTCCTCCACTTGCTTCTTATACTGGTGGAGGATCAGCTCTCTCTCCTTGCGCACCCGATACACCTGCTCCTCCTGACACTGCAGCTCCATCTGACACACACAAGATTCAAGTATAGCCAGTTTAAGAGAAATGTGTTTTTGCGTGTATGTGTGCATGTGTGTATATGTGTGTGTACCCTGGCTGCCTCCTTGGCTAGTTGTATGTCGTTATTCATCTCCTGCAGCTTTTGGAGCTCCTGCCTCTGATGCAGGATTTCAACCTCCAGTCCATCCAGCTGAGGCTGAAACATCAGACTCTCCTCCTACACACACAGACACATATACACACAAAGACATACACACACAACTTCAATGCTGCTTTCATACACAATTGCATTACAGGTGGTCTCATGTACAGCGGCATCAGTTTGTCACAAACAGGTGTGCGCACGTGTATCTGTGTATATGTGTTACCTGCATGTGCTTCTTCAGTTTCTGGTAGCTCTTCATTATGTGCTCAGCCCCCTGACACTTCAGTTGTACTTTCTCCAGTCGGTTCTCCAACACGCGCAGATTCCGCTGAACACATACACACACACACACACACACACACACACACAAACATGTTACAGTGCACATCACAGGTGGTTTATAGAAGGTGTGTAAATATGTGCGTGGAGCTCTGAGTGCATGTTGTTATGCTGTAGTTCCCCGTTACTGAGGCTGGTTTCCTCGGTGGGAAACTCAGCGCTCTCACTGATACTGTTCCAGCCCCAACACCAATGTCACTGGATCCACTGAATTATGATGGTTGATAAAGGAGACCTGCATCTATATACCAAAATTCCCACATAATTCAGTGCGTGTATACAGAGGGTGTTCGGAGTGTGTTTGGTTGTATTCACGCTTTATTCACTATCGACCCCCACTGAAGCTCATGGTTGCTGGTGATGGTAAAATGGTGGAGAATCTGAACTAAATCATTTTAAGCTGTTAAGACAAAATCAGGGCAGGTTCCTTATTTGGGAATACTGATTTACATTTACATTTACGGCATCTAGCTGACGCTCTTATCCAGAGCGGCATACATCAGTGCACATCTGACAAGTAGTCCACATCTGTTCCTTAAACCTGTAAATCATTGTCCGCTATTCAACCAAGTTACTGTAGGCTAAGTACACCTAAACAACACCTGTCGAAGAAAAGTCAGAAATTAAGGCAAAAGTAAGGAAGGAAGAGAGTTAAAAATTAAACAGAAATTAGAGTCATAGTTAGATGTGACCTAATAGGACAGTTACAGCTGACGGGAGTAGGACAGAGCTGGTGGTGTGAAGGTGTGAAGGCATGTGCAGAAGTCATGACCTTTTCTGAATGAATGTCAGCTGAGTCCCCTCAACTCCATGGATGAGTGGAATACATCAATCACCACTCAACACACAGCAACCTCTTATTTACACATCAGGGTTTGTGTGTGATAGCGTAGTTTCAGAAGACCATCACAAGACCACCACAGGACCACTGCAGGAGCAGTGTGGAGTGGAAGTACAAGGTGGTATTTCTAATAAAATGGCCAGTGAGTGGAAACACAAGGTGGTGTTTTTAACACACTCAATACTGTGTTATTTGCCATCAATATAGTCCAAAATATAGAAGATATTTTTTTTAATATTGTAACATTTTTTGTATGGAAAACACTGTGTGTGTGTGTGTGTGTGTGTTACCGAAGTGCTCTCCTCTGCGTGCGGGCTCCTCCTCTCTCCTCTCACATAGTCATACTGAGCTTGCAGCTCCTCCAGACCCTGCTGCCGTGTGTTTGATGTGTGTTTCACAGCATTTAGCTTCTTCACCCTGTCACACGTCTGCTGGTCCATCACCTGCACTACTGCCTGAACTCAGCAGATAAAAACACAGTGGTGGCTCAGTGTGTGTGTGTGTGTGTGTGTGTGTGTGTGTGTGTGTGTGTGTGTTAGCAGAACATTCACAGTGGGTCGGTCTCCTAAACCCAGTTTAAGGCACGGGTCATACAGTGAGAAAGTGTCCTGACCTTCACAGGCATGTTCCGGAACACAGCTTTCTCGGAATGGTTCTGAACCAACTCCCTGATCACCTGCTCATCTCCCTGGACACACACAAACACAAATCAGACAGGTAACCAGATACAGTATAAAGCAGAGTGAGTGTGTAGGTATGATGTGTATAGTGTATATAGTACAGCATGGGGCAGCTGGTGGTTATGGCGTTGTGGCCCTGTGATCGGAAGGTTGTGGGTTCAAATCCCAGTACTGCCAGTGGCACCAGTGTGAGGTACCGTCCCACACACTGCTCCTTGGGCGCTGTGTCACTGACTATTCACTGCTTCACTTGGTGAATGGGTTAAATGTAGAGAAAGAATTTTACATTGTTTACACTATGTGCTGTGTTGTGGTGTGTTCACGTATGACTATGAGGGCCACTTTCCTTACTTATGTGTACAGTTACTATATATAGTGTACAGTGTGAGTGCATATAGAGTATACAATGCATGTGATATATACGGTCACTATATAAATATGACGTATTTTATGTGTTTGTGTGTTTTACAGCAAGTATGCCTCTTCTTGCCTGTGGTCTGCAGTGAGTGTGTGTGATATGTATTGTATATAAGGCATGCCGTATGCGTGTGAGTGTGAAGTATATAGTCAGTATGTACGTGTTGGGTGTATACAGTGTGTCTGATGTGTATGGTGAGATTATGACCTGATTGTTTATGTAGTATATATTTTCCAGTATTAGTGTACACAGTGTGTGTGTGTGTGTATATATATATATGTATATATATATATATATATATATATATTGATGCAAAAAATGGACAAAAGTATTGGGACACACATCTTAATTATTGAATTCAGGTGGCCCCTTACTTCCTGTGAAGGGCAATCTTAATGCTTCAGCATACCAAGACATTTTGGAACTTGACTGGCCCGCACAGAGCCCTGGCCTCAAGCCTATCCAACACCTTTGGGATTAACTGGAACGGAGATTGCGAGCCAGGCCTTCTTGTCCATCGGTGCCTGACCTCATAAATGCTCTACAGAATGAATGTGCACAAATTCCCACAGAAACTCCAAAATCGTATGAAAAGCCTTCCAAGAACAGTTGACGCAGTTATATCTGTGAATGGGGAGACTAATTCCATATTAAAGTCTATGTATTTGAACCCAATGTCATTAAAGTCCCTGTTGATGTAAAGATCAGGCGTCCCAATACTTCTGTCCATATGGTGTGTATATAGAAGAACAGTATGAGTGTGTGGGGGTGGATAGGTTGTGTGTGTGTGTGTGTGTGTTACACTGAGTGTGTCTGCCAGTCTCGCGCTCAGGCTCTTCTGTTCCTCTCTCAGGTGCAATTTTCTCTCTCTGTTCTTCCTGGTGGTGTTTTGGGAGCTCTCATAGTACGCGCTCCTTTCGCCCTCTGGTGGCCGAGAAGAGAACAGCCGCTATAAAACTCAGCCACAACTCGCACATAAAAGCGTCCGAAATTTCTAATACTTGCTAAAATTTTAATTTAACTTAATCATCTGTAGATCTGCTCTAATAATCAGTGAATTTTCCGTCTCCAAATGTTGATAATGTCCATTAGATTCGAGTGAAAAAGATTACTTACCAAGCAAGATTTTTCTCTGTAAGTCACTGATCTGATCGTGAATCGGAGGTTTGAAGGACTCGGAGCCAAATGTGCCCGGCATTGTTAAATGTTTTTCGTGTTTCTTACGCAGTTCTAGTATATTTGTGCTGAAATCGGACCTCAACGCTGCATGTTTGCGTCGACTTGCCTCGTTGCTTAGCAACTCGCTAAATCCCCTCCCTGTCCCCAGTCCAAGCCAATCAGCTCAAAGCTTCAGAAATCACAGATATAATTTAAACCGAACATTTATTACAAGAGAAAACACAAATGTTATTATTAAAACAACTACTAATAACAGTCATGAATACTGATTAACGTGAGACTTGAGTGTCCTTATTGATCAATACATGCTCAATATAGCTTTAAGTTATCAATACATCACTGATACCCCATAGATCAATAACTTATCAGTATGTGATCAGTATATCATTAATACCTCTATAGAGGATCAATACATCAGTACACCATTCATACACCAATAGAAGATCAATACTTTATCAACACATCTTAAGATGGTCAATACAACACTGATAGTCCAACAGATGATATACAAATCACTGATTCACCTCGATACACAATCAGTACACCTATATCTTATTGACACACCCAGAGTTATTGATACTGAAATGTCTTTGAGGGACGAGTGTTTTACCGAAAACACATCCCCAAACACAGTATGAAGCTGTAAAAGTGAACTGAGCTTCTTCATTAAGGTGAATCTAGGGTCAGTTTCGGTGATGTCATAAATACAGAAGAATCTGATCCCAGATCAGTCCTGTTTTTGCCAACAGTAACCCTGGTGTTGTATGAAACGGCTGCTTGTAGCGCTGAAGTTCATTTTTACAGCTCAGAGTAAGTCATATTGTGTCCTAAACCACATACACAAGTCGGATTCACCTTAATGAAGAGCTGGATGTGGTCTGAGGGCCCAGAGAGGTTTTACAATAACAGCGAAAACACCTTAACTTAAAAAAACATTTAAAACACTTAGTTACAGTGACTTATCCCGGGACTGTTAGAACGTGCACGGTGGCTTTAACCCCGCCAGATCTCTTGTCTGTCTCGGGGTTCAGTCAGTGGTCCAGGCTGTTTTGACCTTGTTATTGGATTTCTTCAGCGTGCTCAGGAGGTTCTGGGACATGTAGTACGGCCGGTCGGTAGATCCATCGTGCCGCTCCAGATCCTCCACTGAGGGAACAGCGTTAAGACACACAACGTCAACACCAAGCCAACACTGCAGCCGCTCACCTCTGACCTCACAGTCTGATCTAACACTCACGCTCCCGCTCCCCTCTCAAGGTCGGACATACGGTCGGATTCAGGTAAGCTGTGACGTTCCTGAACGTCCTGAAGTCGATTTCTGTAATTTAAGTTCTGTAACTCAGATGTTCTTAATGAGGTCTTGAGGCTGCAGGTTACATTTTACAGCTTAACAAACAGCATTATCTGGTTATTCAGTTTAACCCCCTTGCTTTTTCAAAGCAAAACTAAAGGTCCTAATATTTCGTTACATTTCATTTTTAAAGTTCTGTAGGCTGAGTGGGAGGCTAAACTGCTGCTGTAGGCTGAGTGGGCGGAGCTAAAGTACTGTAGGCTTGATGGGTGGGGCTAAACTGCTGATGTCTGAATGGGCCTGGCTAAGATGCTGTAGGCTGTAGGCTGAATGGGCAGGGCTAAACTGTTTTAGGTTGAATGGGCAGGGCTAAACTGCTGTAGGCTGAAAATGTGGAGCTAAACTGTGTAAATTATAACTGATTCTGCAGTCGCCACCTGCACACCGATGGATCCATTTATTTTTACACCCTGAACAGGTTCTAACTAAGAACTCTCTTAAACACACAAATGCCAAAAGGAACCAAAAAAGGTTATTTGGAGTGATGACATAAACCCAGTTTTGGTTTCCTATACGGTTTCCTATAATCCGGCCTCCCAGATTTGGACCATCTGAGAGCCAGTTTGAGAACCGCTGCCTTATGGAACCTTGGATGGATGGTTGGTTCTCTAATGGATGGTTCTTTAAAGAATCATGTTTGAAGAACATTTCTTATCCCAGCCCCCTAGTGGCCATTCCATCAGCAGAATGGAAACCTGCCTCTGGGATATTTATATTAATATGATCAAAGGATATTTACTTAAAACTTTAAATAATTAGAAATAATCATTGTAAAATTACATCTAATTAAAAATGTTAACATTTAAATCTGAGCTGAGGCAGACAGACTGAAGATGCATTTCACAGCTTCTGCAAAAAGAAAGATGAGTGAAGAGAGGCTGGAGGTTCGAATTTATTTGAGGGAAACACGAGGATTTAGAAAGATAGAAAAGAGAGAAACACAGAGAGGTAGAAACACACTAAAGGCAGCGAAACACACACACATACACACACACACACACACACATACAGAGTCACAGCAGGCCACAGATAAGTTGAGCTTTTGGGATCCAGCTGCAGGGCTGAAGGTTTCTGAAGGAACCTCGCACATCTCAGCTGACGTCCACGTAAACCAGATTTTTTTTTGCTTTTGATAATGTAAACATGATGACATCACACCCTCACCCCACCCACCCCACCCTCTACACCCTCCCTCCAGTTCACTCAGATTAGGACAATAATTCACAATAATATTCAGGCACGAGTCCATCACCCACAGCACTGAATACACTCACATTAACACTTCCACAGCAAACACACCATCACCGCGGCTACCGGCTAACGGCTGAGAAAGGTCACAGATTAAATTTTTAGTGTTTGCGGACAATGTCTCCTCACAGACCCACACAGAACTAAACAGCATGCTGACATAACTGTTAACTCACAGTGACACTTCACATGAAAACCCCCCATCACCCCAGCAAACATGTTCTCCATCAGAAGAGATAGAAACGACTGGTGTCTGAAGTTTAGCTTTAGTTTTAGCACTGCAGCTACAAGGCTTATGTAGCAAACAAGCAAGCATCGTGTTAGGTGCTATGAGGTATATGTGGTTTCTACTGATTTTTAGAGTTCGTTTTGGCCAGCGGTGCTGTTTCGACCCTGAAACATTCAGGCCTGTACATTTGAGGTGCTGCAGGAGAGAAGAGTGAAGAGAGGCTGCAGATTTGAGAGAAACACAAGGATTTAGAAATATTTAAAAGAGAAAAACGAAACAACGCAGATGCCTGGCGGCGCTCAGGCCTAATAAGGCTCAAGCCTAACAACGCCTTTGAGATTAAGTCAGTAGTATCCAAGCAAACATAAAATCACATCTAATATAATGCTCATTTCTGCAATCGCCCTTATGGGATATGTGATCTATTAGCGCTAAGCTAATGCATGTGAACATGAACATTCTCTAATAGATTTAAGACAGACATCTCAGATCATGAGGTCTTCAGATAAACCATAAGAACAAAAGAAAACTTGTTCGTCCTGACCAAAGTCAGACAGTTTTGAGATCCATAAGATTGTTAAAGAGAAGAAGTCTGAGAAGCCGATGAGAACAGGAAAATAACTTCTGTCTTGAGTTTATTTTTTTTCTTTTGCTCTTTATTTCTCCTAAGGTGTGGTTTAGGAGAAACAAATCAGACTTCAACAATCTCCAAATAAGAGGATGATTTATTTCTGATGAGACAAAGAAAAGACTGTTAGGAGTCTTCTTCTGAGAGTTATTATTAGTGTGGATGTAGGTTAGTGTGGATGTAGGTCATCAGCACATCTGGTTAATCTACAGATTCGGTCAGTTTGCTGTTAATACTCTCAAGGTGTTTCTAGACCTCATTTATTTACTTAGGGTTCGGACAGGTGGAGGTTTGCAACACCTATTTAACATCAGCCGTTCTCTAACAGATCTGCTGATTCGGCGTCTAGTTATTCAGACATGTGGTTCATTTATATTAGCCCTGTAGCTGCAGTGTTAAACCTGAACTTCAGACCCTGACCCCATTCTCAATCCGGGGAAACAAGTAGATGTTTTGCAGTATCGCTTAAAGTGACTCAGGTTCTGTGAGGAGTCTGTTGGTTCAGCTGGATCTTTTCGGGACCCTGCTGTTGTTAGTCCTGAGGTGTTAGCGGAGCCTCATTCTCCTGAGGGCCATTCTCCTGTGGTTTCGGTTCCTCCTCCTCAGCAGTGGGCTGCAGGAGATCCGGCTGGATATGCTGCTGTTGTTCTGGTTCCTCTGTCTCCTTCAGGTCGATCTCCTGAGGTCCGTTCTGATGCACCGGTTCTCGTGGGCTCTCCGCTGCTGGGGCTGCTTCTTGGACCACATTCTGTTCTCTAGTGTTCTCTTGTTGCAGTTCCTGCGCGTTCAGAACTGCATTCTCCTCCTGCTGTGTCTCCTGCGTCAGCGGCGCCTCTTCTTCGTTCTCCACCTTCAGAACGTCCTGCTGCTTCTGCTGGACTTCACCATTCTCCTGCAGCGGTGTCTCCTCTTCCTGCTCCGTTGCCGCGGCAACTGCTCTGTCGGCCTCCTCCGCTGCTGTGGCGACGGACAGGATTTTGTGCAGCTCTGGGGACATGAAGTACGGCTGCTCAGAGGAGCCATCGTTCCTCTCCAGATCCTCACCTTCAGCCCGCAGGTTTAGGAGGAGCAATTCAGGTTAGAGGTTCACATTCAGAGCAGAAAATGCAGCAGAGCAGTAAGGAGAGAGAAAGAGAGAGAGAGAGAGAGAGAGAGTGAAGAATTAGACAGGCAAAAAGCTTAAGCATTTCAGAAACGTGAGAAGACAAAGACCCAGAGTGTTATAGTGAACATGAAATCTCCAGAACCAGATTTAAGAGGACGAATCCACCCACACAATCTGATTGGTTATTGTCACCCATGGTGGATTGTCAGCATCTTCGGCAGCATCAGGACTCCAACGGTTCAGAAGGGTGAAAAAAATGGAAGCAAACCTCAGAGGAGGTCTATGGTAGATCTCACTCAGGTCTGACTGGCACTACTTTTATGGGCAGAAGGAAATGCCAAGATTAAACACACACCCACACACGTGCCTGACAGTGTTGGAGGAGCTGTAGGTGGTGTGTTCTTGGATCTATTGAAATCCCAGCTTTAGAAGCAGTTTGGAATCCTCATTTAAACACTGTACTTCAAACCGTGAGGCTGAGTGGGTCTTCAGTGTGTGTGTGTTGGCATTTTAAACATGTTTTAATTTCCTGACAGAAGGTTTTGTTCCTGCAAGCTGAGGGAGAATGTGAGTATGTGTGTGTGTGTGTGTGTGTGTGTGTGTGTGTGTGTGTGTATCCCCTCCCAGCGGTATGTTTAGATAAATAAAGCTGCCACACTCACAGAAGCACAGGAACAGAGTGTCCACACACATGGCGTAGACGCTGAAGAAGCCGTGGGCGATGAGATATGTGCCAAACACCACCGTCTGGAGAGACAAAACACACACACACACACACAACCGCGCACACGTTCCACAGTAACACAACCTCAGCTCCTGCACTACTGTTGCACAGCAACAAGGTTAATACTAACGCTGAACAATTTCACAGCAGTAGATCTGTTTTACAGCATCAAACAACGAGTGTGTTTCTTGGTTGTGTGTGTTGTGCTCTTGAGTGTCCTGCACAGAGCTCTGTCCGTCAGTTGGTGCGTAAGCTGTTGGGGTGCAGTACGAGTTTAGTGTGATTTAGTTACTGATGGACTGTCAGATGTATAAAAGAATAAATACAAAACTGTAAAGATGGCGTATCGACTGTAATCCTGAATCTCCATTATACTGCAGTGCTGCTCAGCAGTTGGAAGTGTTTGAATGTTCAGTGCTGAACATTCCAGATCACACTGGTGTGACACTGCGCTTTAATGGAAACCAGCTGGATAGTGCAACAGTGAGATGCTATACACTGAAGGGTTAAAAAAGACGATCCAACTACCGCAGTAGCTAAGCCTGTATTATGATATTGATTACACTAATGCTAAAGTCAGTTTAGAGAGCTGATCTCACCAGGATGGGAACCCAGTAGTAGTTTAGCGACGGAGCTGCTTCCTCCACAGCCTTTATCTTCCCAGTGAAGAAGAAGAAGGAGCAGATTCCTAACGGAAAAGACGAAACAAAGATAAAGGCTAAATATTCCAAAGATTATATCCCACCAGATATAATTAGTGTTGTTGTATACAGTACAACACTAATTTAAAGTCTCCTTTATTTCTTCATTTTTTGATCTGAATCTCCTTGTTGGTGGAAAAAAAGTTTTCTGCCTCTCAAACTGTCCTATCTTTGGCATATTGAGTAGATTAAATGAAAGAAATGGGAAGAAATGGTTTACTGCTACAGGCTGCAAAGTGACTAAAGATACAAGCACGACCAGTCTACTGGTCACCGGCTGATGATCTGGAATCATCTGCACCTGTTCCTTAAGGCCTTAAGATGGATGTGCAAATCATATGTAGGTCACTGTGTGTCTTAACAAACAAAAACCTTCCTCTGAAACTGTCACACGCACCAGCTATGTGACGTCTGGTAGGCACAGGAAATGACTCACGTCTCAAAGCATATAAAAAGGAAACAGGTAAGCACTCAGCACTCATTGGGTCATTGGGTCCCATGCTGGCTTCAACCAAGCCTTCACCTCAGCTCACTGGTTACGTGAGTACTCAGGTTCCTTGGAACCATCTATATACCTTGCTTTGTGCGTGTGAGAACGTAGGTTCCTGATGGGAATCTTATCTCCTTGGATTGGAGCGTTCTCAGAGTAAAACACGTGGTTTACTGGCTCCCTTGTTTGTATCCATGACTGGGCTCTTCTACCATGCAACATTGGGCGAACATATCAGATTATTCAGCTCATCTCGTGTGACAGAAACCGGTCGGGTTCAGAGACTGGGCTGAAAACGAGAGTCTTTGAAATTCCTTCAGGAAGTCTGGAGAACATTTCCTTAAAACTACATTAAAAATACAAGAAAGTCCAGATCTTTGGGAGCAAACTATGTAGAAATTTGGGTATGGTGCTGGAATCCACATCAGTAAGTCTGAAAGAGATACTGAACACCTCCACATGGTTTAAGGCCTGGTTTCTCAAAGTGTGACAAGGTTACTGCCGATCCCCTGAGCCTTGCTTCTGCTGCAGTCAAAATTCAGTCAGATCATGTCTGCTTTCAGTGCTTCTGTCACTGCGTGCCACACTGCATCATTCAAATCGTACTTCACCTAAAAATCCCTTCTCACAGTTTGCCCATCCAGAGATGAGTGATTTGTCACCTGTGGTGCAGGATAAACTTTAGGAGCTCTCATGCAATGCTGGTCTACAATCGAGATTCGGCCCGCTTTCTCTGTCCAAATTCTGTCTGTCATGCTCTGTTTAAATTCTGTCACTATTCGAGTTGTCTGTTTTACCTTAAATGGTGCCTCTGGTTTTGTAATGGAACTGCTGCAGCATTTATGGTGGGACAGAATAATTATCATAAGAAGCTGGAGAATAGGAGATCATCGCTTTGAACCTCTGATAACCATCATGATCAGAACGAAGGTCCCTCCTCAAAACACACACACACATGCACTCTCAGCACTCACCCACAATCCCCACGATCAGTAGCTTTCCCAGAAATAACAAGAAGTCTGTCACTTTGTCCAGCACGGCAACCCTGAGAAACACACGCACACACACACACACACACACACACACACACACACACACACACACACACACACACACACACACACACACAAACACACATTATCACACTGAACATCTGATACCTGATAGTAATATAGAAAAAATGTTTTAGTGCTGCTTCATTTTTTTTGTTTGTTTTTAGGAAGTTTTTAATTAGTTTTTTAATCAGTTAACACTCATCAAAAACACTCCTTCTATCCATCCATCTATCCATCCATCCATCCATTAATTCATTCCCATTTATGTTTACATATATCCATTCAGCCTGCAGCAGTTTAGCCCCACCCACTGGCACTAAAGTTATAAGGCGTTTTTTTAAACAGGCACAGCCAGTCAGAACAGAGCTCATCTACATATTTCAGTCATGAAGGCGCAGTAACAGAATTCAGATAAACGGATTCAGAAATGAAACCATAAGAAGTAATATTGTAATATTATGCAATATAAATATTAATATATCGTAATATTTAGTCCCTCCAGTAAAGTACATGTATTCCACAGTGGTACTTAAGTACAGAAGTACAATTACTCCAGTTCTTCCACTGCCTGGATTTTTTGTGGTGTGTGGTTTCTCTCACCGGATGATGTTCCTCATCAGGAGGAAGAAGGCGTCTTTAGCAGATGTGCAGAAGTTTTTACCGTAAATGGCAATCTGGAAGAGAAGAAAGATCACCTGAAACACTGTGTCTGTTTGAATGCGTGTGTGTGTGTGTGTGTGTATGAGTGTGTGTTTGTATGTGTTTGTGTGTGTGTGTGTGTGTGTGTGTGTGTGTGTGTGTGTGTGAACAGCTGTCCCCAACCTTTTTTGCGCCACAAATCAGTTTCATGTACAATATTTTCACGGACTAGTATAGATACAACTAAAAACAAAGTGCGTTTGTTTTTACTCATTTTTGCTAGCTTATGGGCTAAATTTTTTTTGATGTACAGTATCACTTAACCAAGACGAGCGTTTCTTTTTTACAATAAAAGATCTTTCAGACTCTGATAATCAGTAAAATATTTTTATTCTCTTTCTGTGCGGCCCGGTACCAAATGGCCCGGTGGTTGGGGACCTCTGCTTTAGAAGATGCTGTACCAGAAGAGTGAGACTCCAGGCTCATCTTCCTCACCACCTCCGCACCCCACTGATCTCCAAGCACCGAATCCCGACCCCAGGCCTCAACCTCAACCCTTCACTTTTACCTCTTGTAAATAAAAGCACCTTTGTTGGTTCCACCAAACCACCTCGTTTCCATCTCTGTGCCTGGTCCAAAGCTTAGAAGGCATTTTAGTATGTGTTTGTATTTGTGCGTGTTTGTGCCTGTGGGGGGCTGTGGTTGGGGTGGGAGATTTTCTCTAATATCTGAGTAGTTCCCCAGTGAATCTCAAATACTATTTTTCCTTGAAATGCCCATTAATGATAAATCTATTAAACAAGAAGGTAGAGCTGAGTATGATCTCAGAGACCCAGTGATGTTATTAAAGATCAATTCATGTGTTATAAAAGATAAACAAATTTGTTATTAAAGATTAACCAATGTGTTATTAAAGATCCATGAATCTTTTTAACTATCAATGAATCCATTATTAGAGATTAATGAAGCTAACTTTAACACTTTATTAGAAATGAGTGGTTTATTAAGATCCACTGTGTAACCGTTAAACCGCACGTCTCACACTCGTACCATGATGTAGGCATTTCTGTTGAGGAACCTGATGCACTTTTCCAAACACCAGAAACAGCACTTCAAACATCTCAGGAGGAACCTGGCGAAACTGTTCTCAGCAGCTGAGAGAGAAACAGAGAGAGAGAGAGAGAGAGAGAAAGCGAGAGGAGAAAGCAAGAGGAGAAAGAGAGAGGAGGAGAAAAACAGGGAGAGGAGAGAAAGAGGAGAAAGGTATGGGCTTATGACATTATTTTGATAAGATTATATAATTTAATCACAGTGGAAATTAAGCATATGTTTGCCATGCTGCATATCCAGCAGGAGAACAGGAGGACATGAGAAGCTCACCCTTCAGCTTCTGCTCCAGATACTCCAGTATCACCCGGATCACCTGGACGATAGAGAGAATCAGGGAGCCAAAGGCCAAAGAGCCTGTATGAAACCTAAGAGATAGGAGACCATCACCATCATCATCATCACGTTTACATTTACGTTTACGTTTACAGCATTTAGCAGACGCTTTTATCCAAAGCGACTTCCATTCCCTAACTACAGGGGACAGTCTCCCTGGAGCAA
>JBBJLS010009426.1:0-15977 GCA_037577275.1 Bryconaethiops microstoma
TGTGTGTGTGTGTGTGTGTGTGTGTGTGTGTGTGTGTGTGTGTGTGTGTGTGTGTGTGTGTGTGTGTGCGTGTGTTTGTAGAGCCAATCCTGTATGGCTGGACCCATTCTGCAGAAACCTGGAGCTGGCCGCCCAGGCTGAGCATGAAGACGACCTGCCTGAAAACCTCAGTGACATTACTGATCTGTGGAACAGCCCTGCTCGCACGCACGTCAGTCACACACACAGTTACACATCACAGACTTCTGCTTCACATCAGTACACTAAAGATCACTCACTGACCTCCTGTTTAACAACATTTGAATAACAAGTACAGACTGTTACCTTTAGTAGCTCCTTCTTCATTTTCAGATCCTTCCACTAGTCAGGCTGAACAAAACGTTAAGCTGTCTTAAGTATGCTGAAGTGATTCTCAGAACGTCTTTACATAAATCAGTGTACTAATTATTTTCCCATTCCAGGGCACTTTTGGCCACGAGCCTCATGCCTCAAAGCCTGAGGATGACCGTTACCTCAGAGCTGCCATTCAGGAGTATGATAACATTGCCAAGCTGGGCCAGATCATGAGAGAGGGACCCATTAAGGTGAGTACTTATAATAAACAGTGAAAGTATGATGAATAGCAATGTATAGCACACCTTAGGCCTTTGTCCACACTAACACAGATGTGCAAGCCATGTTTTGGGATTATTTTTTTTCTTCATGACCATTTTCCAAACTGAAACAGGAAGAGAATAAAAAAACAGCAAAGTGTACATACATCCATCACCAATAAATATTCAGGTATACACAAACAAACTGTAGATATTAAAACCAAATCTATATCTGCAGTAATTAGGGAATAAATCAGCAGCCTCCTCCTCAAGTGGCCCTGGTGCACCAATTGCAGCTGATCAGTTCAAAGGATCGTACAGTTAGCCTGTTAACACAGGTTTGCACAGCAGACAGCATTCTACATGTGCATTACGTTTTGCATTGCTTACCAATAAAATAGGGTTTATACCTGAATCACGTTGTCTGGACTAAAACTTGTATTACCAAAATGGTAAGTCAATGTAAAGAGATTCTACTCCACATAACCTTCTGATTATAGCAAATACATAGTTGGAAATGAAAATGCCCAGCTTTTACAAAAAGCTGCTAGCTTACTTCATTTGAATTTAGTGATTGCTAGCCTTTTCTGTATTATTGTGGACATGACCTTTATTAAGCTAGATCACATAGGTGAGATCAGATCTTGTGGTCCTGAACTGATGGAAATTTCACCACCACCACATCAAATGACCAGTCCTGCTATTTGATCAGGGCTCACTGCTAAAGGTGGTACTGGACGATTATCTGAGGCTCAAAAAACTCTTCGCCGCCCGTCTGGTTACAAAGTCAACCAGTCAGGACCAGTCATCAATCACAGAGGTGGGAGGTGTGACTTGGCCCTTCTTTGGCTCCTTTCCCTTATGGCTGCCTAGTCTAGCGGACTTCCCGTCTCATGGGCCTGTCTCTGGAAGACCCTCACTTCTTTCCAACAGTACCCAAGACACTGATTTCCCAGATACAAATTAAGCATCTTAAATGTGTTATACATTTTAAATGGACCCTTTTTGCTTTGTGTGTCTGGAAAATCAGCCCAATGTGTTTTTTTTCACTTCTTGCTAACACCTTGATTTTTCACTCCAGTTCATAAGGTTTCCCCTCTAGGATTTCCTGTGTCGTCACTTCGCATACTTTTTTGCTTCATGGATTTGTGTTGGCCTTTTCGTGTCAGATTTTAAATTTGAACGTCCAAACACTCCCGGACATCCCTTAAATTGAACCACATGTAGCTGCAGCCCCACAGACACACCGACAAGATGGGTAACAGCCTCAGCTTGACATGAGCTCGCTAGGTAATGTATCGGTGAGGTAGACTAATATTAAGACGAAAACTTGATTTAAATTGCTGCAGCTCTATTTAAAATGACATGATCTTGGAGAAATTAACCACTCTTTTATTGTGTAGTGAAGGAGATTTCCAAGTCAAACCATAACTCTTTTGAATGAGCAATTTACATCCGCTCAAGCAGTGATTTCTTCTGGTGATCTGTGAAGGCTGTAGCTAAATATGGTACTGAGCATGTCAGAGATGACCCTTTCTTTTTGTTTAATTTCCAGTCAAATAGCCTTTAATTATAAGCTGATCATTTTTCAGTGTGAGGAAATATATATATTTAAAATACATTTAACAGAAAATTATAGACAAATCTCCAACTATGAGTATATAAAATCCATCATTTAATTTAGCTACTCTTTATTTTTATGCCCTTTTCTGTCCCTTTTACTCTGCTATCCCTCCAATCTTAACTAAAGTTGCTCTCAAAGCTCTCACTGACATTTTGTTTGCCTTCAACGAGACACACATACAAACAAGCAGCTACTCAAACACTGCACACTTTTCTCATGTGCAGTTAACAGAGAAATATCTGATAAGATTAGATAATAGATCATCCACTTGCATGAAGAGAAGTAAGGTTAGAGAAAAATAAGTTTCCAAAACTAAAAAGAAATTAAAAGATACAGAGAAAATGGGATGCCTTACAACCATGCAAGACCTGGTAAACCATCGAAATGGTCTTCGTGTCATAAATAATAGCTTTTATTTTTGATGGAGAGGAGAAAATCAAGCTCCACTCTTGCTTCAGATCAAAAGAATTCCACAGGATTTCAAGTAAATTCTTGTTCAGGAAGTTGTTACTGAGAAAAAGAATCTGACAAAAAAAGAAAAAAGATCTGCATTAGATCACCCAAACTAGTTATCAGAGGTGTGGAGGAAAGACTGAGGAATTTGAAACTGGAATTAGCCTGGATGATGAGAGGCAGAAAATGTAGCCAAATTCTAAGACTGAACTTTGGAGATGTTTAAAAGAAGCATGAAAATATATCCCTGTGGATTTCAGCAGAATCTGAAAGTCTCATGAAAAGTATGTAAGATATGGTGAACACACAAAATACTAAAAATTGTATTTTACTTGTTATGTGGTTCTATCGGTTCTACAGTTCTATCTTCTGATGTTTTCTTCTTTCCTTTCTTATGCTGAACAAAAAGAAATATTTGGAAATTAAAGAAATGACCGGGTGATCTCTGACATTTCCGCATTACTGTACTTTCTGTTGGACCAAATGTTACAGTGCTTTCTTCCATCTATCCATCCACTTTCCTCCCACCTCTCAGCTGGTCCAAAGTGACCTGGACGATGATGACGATGAGCGGATTGGTGTGGGAGGAGGAAGAGGAACACTTCGCCTTAAGCACAAGCACCCTGTGGAGCTGCGCGGTCCGGATGGTGTGCATGTGGTCCACGGCAGCACGGGCACTCTGCTGACCTCTGACCTCAACAGCCTGCCAGAGGATGACCAGCGGGCCCTGGCCCGTTCCCTGGAGGCATTACATGCTGACGGTGGACTGTATGCAGAGCGCAACGCCCGCACCGAGTCAGCCAAGTCCACACCCATGCACCGCAACAAGGGCACACTGTCTGAAAGTCCACTGGAAATAACAGAGTTATGACTAGCCGAGGCCTCGCTGGTGTGAGAAGAGCTGCGCAAGATTAGCCCCTCCTGACCTTTATCGTACGATAACTCCTCATCCTGACTCTGCCAAGATTAACAATGGGCATTTTAACAGTGGTAGGCACCCTGACACTATCATTTGTTATGTGTTGCACCATTTTTCATCTTTTGGTTTGAAATTCACAGCTTCACTTAGATCATTCCACTTTACATGAGATGCTTATTATTAGTAGCTTATGTTGCAATATTCTCTGGATTTCTATGTTACACATTTAGTTTATAAAGTACAGTGTTGGGGGCTTCTGAACGGCACAATAGTAAGACTTCAGAGTACTCATAAGGTTTCATGACACTTACATAAACCTTTCATAAGCCTATGTAACCGTTTATAAAAGCTTATTCCAACAAGTCTCAGTTGCCGTTAAGTCAATTCTGATGTAATTTTTCCTCAGAAAATAAATGACAATCGAAGCTGAATCATGAAAGGTTTACATATGTGGCATATAAATACTGGGCATGAGATATAATTGGCCTCATTGCCATGTAACAGGATGGGAGGTTATCATCCACATTCTAGCGTATTGAACAGTCCAACATTGTGTCAGTGTCAGTTCACCCTCTCAGCTTGGCAACACTGCATGATAGGAGGAGATACAACTTGGGTGAGATGGAAAAAAAATTCTGATTTAGTTCAGTTTTACACAAAAATACAAATTTCTGCTTAAGTAAACAAACACTAACACATGTGAACACCCGTATATTCAATAAACTGCTTGAACTGGCCTGTGACTCACTCAATCACTCACATTTAGCAGGCTAAACATTCTCCACAAGGAGAGTCAAATACATTTTGATGCTTCATAAAATCAGTATTTTGCTCTTGAATATTTATATATACCAACATAAAAGTGGAAATTCAGTTCAGCATTTCAGATTTTGAAAATAATTCACAATCACAATATTACAAATATGTTATTTTCAAATAAGTAAATGAAAAAAAAGTGAACCATATATTCAAATAATCACAGCCATCCTCAGTCAGGAGAGGAGGTGAAAGCGGTAGGTAAAGTCAGTGGGGCCATGAGTGGGACAGCTGTGTGTTTTTGTGAGTGTAGCAGGGGAAGGTGGAGCATGGACAGTTTGCACATTTGAAAAGCCATCTGGAAGCCTTGTTTGGAATCATATCTCTAACTATATGTATGTATATCAGTTACATGCATAAACATGGAACCATGGATCATTTTGAACACAGCTGTGATGATGCTCTTTTGATATCTGAACACTTGGTATAAAAAGGAGTTCCGAGGCTGAAGTCTAATGACGTTAGTAGGATTAAAACATGTTGGTGCTTGACTGCCATTCCACACACACACAGCTGTGAGAAGAAAAAAAGAAGCAGGAAAAAAGCCCTCTCAAACCAGCGGAAGGCCGAAACACGAACTCTAGTTTTTTTTTTCTTTTATATTGGAAAAGGTTCCAGGGATTACTAACATTGACTGTGTTGGGAAACATATACATTGAGAAAAACATTTTAAAAGACAAAAGAAAAAACAGAATAAAAGAATCTTTTCCTGGACCAACGAGAGTCCTGTGTCCTGACCAAACACTGTTACTAAGGCCAGAGACGAATCTCCGCTTTGAAATCACTTTTGATTGAACTGTGAAGGACTTTGTGTCATGTGCTTACAGACAAGGGCATTGAAAAGAAAAATTTAAAAAATAAGGTATGGATTGCTGTGAAGGTTAGCCCACCTCACAAGAAAACTCATTCTTTATCATTTAAAACAAAAAAAGGATGAAAATGGCCGTTTCCGCCCAGCCGTTGTTGTAACACTGCCATCTAAGAGAGAGAAACAACATGGTCTTTATTTTCCTTTACGTTTTTGAGATTAAAAATATAAAGGAGGAAAAAGATATTTTTTAAACAACAAAGAAGACAAAGCTGATGTAACAAACGGAGCAATGCGGAAGTTAAAATGGATGTGATGGATAAAACTGACTGATGAAGATTTATTTTGTATATCGAGTTCAAGCGTTCGTTATTTTCAATTGTTGCATATGTTGTGTGTCTGACATTATTTTTGATATCCCCAATTTTTGTATGACCTTATTTTTGTCATTTCTGTGTCATGTCACCAGCTCTGAGGTACTGGATGGGAAATGTTGTTGGATGATCTGTGATAATAAAAGAAATATGCAACGGTTTTGGCCTCAGGTCATTGGGAAGGTTGGGCGTGGGCCAAAATAAACAAGTGTGGAATTCCACTGTGTATTGATGCAGGACAACAGGATATTACAATGTACGAGAGGTACGCTGTTTTTTCTGTTATTTCTGAAATATATTTATGTCATGTGACAGGAGATATTGACTATGTCTCTTATTCAAAAGAGTTTATTAACTTTTATTAATAGTTGGGATGCTCGCTCACTTCTCTTTTATTACCAAAAATATTGGCTGCTGATACACTGTGAGCTCTTTATTAAGTCATTCAAAACAAGATAATGTTTTTCTGCTGGGCAGCATTCATAAGGCCACAAGCCTTTCATGACAACTAAGCCTTTCATAAACCTATTTGTACATTTATAAAGGCTTTTTCCTCTGTAATATAATAGAGTCAACTCTTGCTGCCTTTTTGTCATTACGGTTATTGAAATAAGCCTTTATAAATTTCTTTTTTCGTTAACACTTTACTAAGGGGGTACATTATGTTGGCCCACGTGATACCTATATAAACAAGGATATGGCACCACTGAATAAACTCCACCTAAAGCTCCACATGTCAAAAGGATATACACCAGTAAACATGTGGTACATATATAGTCAAAACATGAAACCCATAACACCAGCCAACAGACAGTTGCTGGAATAAACATTTAAGCATTTTTAATTTCTCATGCTTTCATCAGCCGAGTGCAGCTCTGGTGAAACCACCCCTGACGAACTGTATTGTTCAGAAATGTCACTACCAGTTTGCTCTGCTTCCTGTCAGGTTACAAAACCATCTGAAGACAAGAATACAGTCACTTGTTCTGAAGAAAAGATTTCTGATAACATCAGCATGTTAAACTTTCAGCACCAGTTTGATGATTCAAGAGGAAATCTCTGGTTTCTGCTCAGTTCGTTTCACAGCATGCGTACAGTGCCCGTATCTGTTCTGAAAAGTGAATAGCAGGCAACACGCAATTTATAAATATCAATATTTTATTATGTATGTTAAAAAATATGTAAATGTGCATTGACCGTATTCAGGTTGTCTAATACAGTTTCCATTTGTACAATACTAAGACCATTTTACAATAAAATTACCCGTATATGGGGTTTATATATGATTTATGTGATTATCAATGAGTAGTAAATAGGCCAAAAACACTTTAATTAGCAGTTATAACAACTGAAAATGACAGCAACCAGTTCACAGTCGTCCTTAAAACTCAGATCTTACTGGTTGCTTTTATTTGCTTATTAATTACTTGTACAGAGTTTAAGACCTAATTAATATCATCCATTAAACTATTTTATACCATTCATTAACACTTTATAGGGGTAAACATTTTGTAAAGTGACAGACTGACAAGATCAGTCTGGACAAGGTGATGTCCAGGGTGAGAAAAGGACAACAATCTTGCCAGTGCAATTCATAACCCTGTTGTTGTAGATATCCTGAAGTCATGGCATGCTGCATTTCATGATCCCCTCTCTCCTGATTATATGCTGGAGTTTGACTCATTCTTATGAGGTGGAGAATCTAAATTACTTGATTAAAGGTGAGGTGAAGATGGAGACTGAAAATCACTGTGAAGAACTGGAACACCAGGGCTTTCAGCTGCCTCAGAAAGAACGTTCTTTGCTGCACTATAGAGGCCTCGTTCCCCTTTCTCTTTAGGTCCTTGGATATGGTGGTTCTCATGAACCTGAGTGACTCCACAGTGGAGACTACAGAGTGACTGATGTTTAATGGTGGTCGAGGGGTGGTTTTAATTGTCATGGGAGAGGGCATGTATCTGAAGTCCACCACCATTTCTACAGTGTAAAAAGTATGTTTACTTAGTGTATGAATGAATTTTGACCAAATTAAATTAGTCATATGAAATACTGTAAATGCTTTCCTTTTTTTTGTTGGAGAAGGAGTAGTGAAGGGAGTAACAAAGTGACTTGAAGATAAAAGTTTGGGTTCAACTTGTTTTTTTCTGTTCAAAAAAGTAATTATATGGCTTATTCATATCTGCCTGTTCTCCAGTAGATGGCAACATAACCTCAGTTACTTTAACTCAGCAGAAAAAGCCTTTGTACTGATCTTACATTAGATTACATCCCATGAGGACGTCGGAAGTACTTTCTTAATAAACGTTCTTTAAGCTGTAGAGAGAGAATTGAGATCCAAAAGAACCTTCACAAAGATTTTTTGAGAATTCACATTGTGTTCTCTAAAGAACCTTTGCATTATGTGGAGACTTTAAATTTCATGCTCACAAGTTTCATTTGACAAGCTGTAAAACAGCTCATTTTAAATACAGCATATTGGTGATGTCATGAGAACTGACTCACTTTTAAATCACGCACAGTACAAGAGCACGCAATCACAACAGAGCTCTTTTGCATATATC
Organism: Bryconaethiops microstoma; assembly: GCA_037577275.1. Lineage (NCBI taxonomy): Eukaryota > Metazoa > Chordata > Actinopteri > Characiformes > Alestidae > Bryconaethiops > Bryconaethiops microstoma. The sequence continues at coordinate 8,149 of JBBJLS010009426.1, forward strand.
AGTCTTTAAGTCTAATTGTGAAATGTAACAATAAATTATATACAAATGTATACTTTTGACATATATATTTCAAATATATTTCAAATGATGTCATTCATGATTTTTGACGGAAGTCTTTTACCAGCTACATGGCAAGGTCACAATCAGGTGTTAAGGGCGTATTGTGGGACGCTTATGCTTTGATCAGGCACTGACATACCATCCTAGCTTTCTCTACATCAGACAAAGATAGAAATCAATGGCTGGTGTACTGCAACTTCACAATGCCATAATTGTCCTGCCTGGATGTCCCTGTGCCCTCATTGCTTTCAAAGCCCTTCACCACGGTGACATCATGGCTCAGTGGCCATCTTTGCAGTATTGATGTCACAGGATGCTGGGATTTGGAATATGGAAACATCAGAGATGGTTTGGGTAGGATATATCAAGGCATTCACTTTGTTTTAAAAGTGATGGCCACTTTTTTAACTACAGAACATCAAGTGTTCAGCGTATCATCAATGTGTAATAGGCTGAAAGGTACACTGCAATTCCAATATTTTGCTGTTGATCTTTAATCCTGAACAATGTTCTGTGTGGCAGGATGCTTTATCCTGGTGGAAGAGGCCTCTGACATTAAAGTGGCCCCTTATAGTTGCATGTGAACATACCACAGCATACAGTGTGAACTTCTTTCTCTACATATAACCCATTCACCAACTGAAGCAGTGGGCTGCCACCAACAGGGGGTGCCAAAAGAGCAATCTGTGAGGATGATACCTTGCTCAAGGGTACCTCAGTGGTGCCACAAGCAGTGCTTGGAATCAAACCCATGACCTTCTGATCACACTGACAACTACCTAACCACTAGGCCACAAGCTGCCCCCAAAATGACACAACCATGAAGCAGTGTCCTTGGTCTGCATCAATGTTTAGATCGTATTATTCCAAGTAACATCTATATGAATGCCAGGACCCAAGGTTTCCCAGCAGTACTCTGCCCAGAGCATCACATTACCTCTGGCAGCTTGCCCATAGTACATTGTGGTGCCAGCTCTGTATTTGAGACACACTTAACGGCTGCCCACATGATATAAGCGAAAACACAGTTCATCAGTCACATTCTTCCATTGCTCTGTGGACCAGTTCTAATGCTCATGTGTAAGTATTTTCGGTGGTGGGCAGGGGTCAGCATGGGCATTCTAACGGATCTGTTGCTACTCAGCCCCATACACAGCAAGCTGTGATGCACTGTGTGTTTTGACACCTTTCTGTCATGGCCAACATGAATGTTTTCAGCAAAGTTTCTGCTCCGCAATCATCAGTGAGCCTTTTGCACCCATGACCAGGTCACCAGTTGCCAGGTCACCAGTTGTCTTTTCTTGGACCACTTTTGGTAGGTATCCTGAGAACACCCCACAAGACCTGTCATTTTGGAGATGCTCTGCCATTGAGTCATCTCACTTTAGCCACTATCAAAGTCACTCAGATCCTTAAGCTTGTCTATTTTTCCTGGTTCCAACCTAACAACTTAAAGCAGCGACTGTCCATTTGCTGCCTAATTTAACCCACTCCTTAACAGATGCCATTGTGGGATGATAATGCAATGACCAAAGTTAGTTGGTGTAGCTGGTGGCCAAGTAATTAGGGCATTCGCCCTGTGATCAGAAAGTCACGGGTTCGAATCCCAAGACTGCTAGTGGCACCTCTGAGGTACCTTTGAGCAAGGTACTGTCCCCACACACTGCTGTGTTTAAGACTGAATGCAGGGGAAGAATTTCGCGCTGTTCATGCATGACAGGATGGTCACAACACTATATATTCTTCCAATCTACCAACAGGCCACTAGGAAGCCTGCAAAGAGAAGTTACTTAGCTTTAAAAGATACCAATGGGATAGTGACAAAAGCTACCAATCAATGTACAGTATGTGGCCTCTGGTATTCACAGTTGTGATTATACAGGTGGAGTAAATGTGATGTGGAAAGGATTGGAGGCTACAAAAGTTAGAGCATGGTCTACAGGAATTTGGTAGGAGTTTTTAGAGGCATACACTTGTTAGCACTAAAAATTTAACAAGTTGTTCCCAGATGTGTTCTGTTGTTTCAAGATTGCATCTGGCTCTACAAGACTAATGTTGCACAAGCTTTATAGATCTTGTTCAGTCTAAAGCAGGGCCCAACACAGAACTTTAGAGAAGCAGGTGCTCAAATGAAGGTTTGCAGAATATTTAATCTTTCAATGTCATACATATATATAGGAAAATATTAAAAAGTATTTTTTCAATCAAAACCAAAACTGCCATAAAACAAATGTTCTGGCATATTTACAACAATGTGATATAATAGCTTTCTGTGATGTAGCTTTTTGAAGCATTGATGACTCTAAATGATTTATTCACATCGCAACTATTTAATTATACAGAAAATTATAAAAGGAACAATGGAATTGTCCTTTAAATAAATAAAAAACACATCCTTGTGGTTTCTTTGTGGATTTTTAACGACTATGTCTCTGCACAGGGGTATCCCGGAAAGACTGGAAAACACCTACACACACACACACACACAAATACGCACACAAACACTGTAGGCCTGCCTCTCTCTTCTTTTACTCTCTTGCTCCATTCAGACGTAGATGACAACAACAGCTCTTTGTTTCACTGGTTAATCTTAATGCACTGCTTTTTATCTGGTGCCTTTATCTACATTTTGTTCCTCCTGTTCCGGTCTCCCCTCCTAAAAGGAGAACAACGTGAATTGGAAGACCGGACAAAGGGCCCAAAAAAAGTGCAGTGACAGAGATGCTCCGTGTCACAACACACTCACGCAGGGACTCGGAAACTTTTGCACTATCAGAGAAAAGGAAGGCCCGCGTGATAAGGGCTTACCTGTGTTGGTAAATAGGTCTGCTACAATGAGTAGAGGCCCCACAAACAGGCAGTGCGGAAGTATGAAAAGGTAAACAGCTGGCGTAGGTGCAGCTCTGTGAATGAGACTGACATGGAGGCACTCACAAGACCTCAAAGCCACCAGTATCTGATATCATGGTTAAGGTATTCAGCTGCTTACACAAAAACTTATTCCACTGGTCTGTGTTTGAGTGAGTGTCTATGAGAGCATTAACTACACTGTAATACACTTATAATCCAATTTACCAGCTCTACTGACCATATAGGTACCGATGTAGTCCACTGTCTTCGATGATGTATCCTTTGTTATCCTACTTTACCCACCTCATCAGTGGTCATATATCTATCTATCTATCTATCTCTCTCTCTCCCTCTCTCTCTCTCATGTATATATATATATATATATATATATATATATATATGTACATATGTGTGCTTTTTTTTTTCTTCATTAATGTGAGGAGTGAGATGTGGCATTTTAAGTGAATCTGCATGGCTTGTATTTGACATTTTTGTGTGTGTGGGTGTGTGTGTGTGTGTATGTATGTATTATCATCTCTTACAGGGGGATTCCCATGCAGGCTGTCTGATTGAGTCCCTAAGCTTCAGAACTGACAAAGACAAAGATATGCGATTCCACAGATCAAAGCTCATCCTCTCTTTACCTAAAACAAGCTTGAATCCATCAGCCAGCTCTACAAAACATACACATATATTCACGTGGTGCATGCTTTCACATTTTGTGTGAGATCCACTCACTGCTTTTATTCTGTTAACACTCAGGTGACTGGATTGATAAATAAGGTATTGCCCAAAGGACCAATTCCAGAGTCTTCTGAGGATGACTGGACCAATATGACAGTCCTCTGAAGACAACTTAACCAATAAAAGAACTCTTGAAGGTGTTTGGACCAAACATCTAAAGATGACCGAACCGGTACCGTCAGAAGACAGTTGAATTGTTATGAGAGTTCTCTGAAGATGGCTGGACCAATATGAGAACCTTTGGAAAACGACACTACCATTAAGATTCTGAAAATTAACAGACCAATATGAGAGTCCTCTTAAGATGACTAGATAAGTAAGAACCTTCTGCAGATGACTGGACCAATAAGAGAGACTTCGGAAGAAGTTTGAACTATTAGGAGACCCTTCTGGAGATGACTTGGCCATCAGGAATTAATTATGATTGGACAAATAACAGCCTTTTGACAATTATTAGACCAATTTCAGAATCCATAAAAGGTGCCTGAATGAATAATACAGTCCTCTGATGAAGAGTAGACAAATAAAGAGCTTTCTGGAGTAGATTTGGCCTGTAAGAAACCCATCTGAAGATGACTGGGTTGATAATAAAAGCTCTCTGGAGGTTTTTGGGATATTTTAAATACAATACTATTATTAATTTCTTCTGGTTCTATGTTCTCTTCTAAAGAGTGGTGAGTGTGTGTATCTAAATACCTTCCCATTTTACCATGAGATTTGTAGGCTGGGTCACCGCCCTTACAAAGACAAAGGTCCAGATTTTGAAGATAATTATGCTCTTTGATGTTTAGTAGTGTTATTCCAGATAAGACTCAGTGAGAGAAGCTCACCTGCCTGATTTCACTGGTCCTGTAAGCCATGTCTTGTAAATGAAAGGCATCCAGTGAAACTGTCTGGCCTATCTGGGAAACTGTCTACATTTCCATGCGCTAAAGGTCCTGTAGTATCTCTCCACAGCCCTTTATATTTTGAACCACATCAGACAAAGGCCAAGGCTTCCCTGATGCAGCAGTGAGATGTCTACAGCAGTCAGTATGTATGTGTGTGTGCATGTATGTGTGCGTGTGTGTGTGCATATGCGTGTTTCCCACTGGTATAAACAGAGAAAAGATGGAAATGGTTTTTAGATGACAAAGGGCGTGTTTGAGCATGTTCCACAGCTGCTTAATTAGTCATATTCCTTTGTCATTTTATCAAATTTTGTCAGCTTTAGTGGTACAAAGTCATGAGTCATAAAAAAAGGTACAGTAAATTCCATAAGCATTTGCTAAATGACAAACTATGTCTGAAAGACAGTCCTTTATCAGAGAAGGCTAAAGCTAACCATCAAATATTGTAATTTTTTGAATGTTGTATCAAATATTTTGTCAAATATTTGAATTTTCTATATAAAGAAGTTCCTGTTTCAAAGCTCTACGGGTTAAATATTTAAGTAATAAACTGTTTCACATTTGTTAAGTTCTGCTAGGGTTACTTTCTTTTAAGTGATAAGTGAAGAGTTCCAAAACCAGGCCAGCATGCTTTATATATTAGAAATTAGATTTTATAGTGGAGTTTGGAATTTAGCTATAGATGCCTGTGGAAATAATGATATACAACATTTTCTTAATTTTCAGCTCATCGAAACAGATACTTGTCAGTTCTTCAATATATCTAATCATTTGATTGTACAGGCATCCCTCTTTTACAAGCAGACGCTCATTTTTACATGTAATGTATGCCCTATTTTGCCAGAATTCTGCATAATTTTCATTCTTAATAAAGGAGTGAGGGCCAGAAAGATGTCTTTGTGCAATGCCTTAAAAGAACCAATTTAGGATTCCAATTTTTCAGTTGATGGTTCTTAGAATGTTATGATTGGACACTGACAGTTCTCAAAACGCTCGGATCATATTGTTGTAATATTGCTGTATTTCTATCTTGTTTAGTATCATACAGACTTTTTACTGTTTCTTGGGACTTTGAATGATTTATTGAAAAACTAGTGAGGAAACAGTCTTTAGCATTTCTGAAATGAAAAGTAAACCCTTAAAGTGTCCTGTAGAACTGCCCAGCACGATGCTTGTTAATAACACGATGCTTCTTTTTTTATTTATGTGTTTGTCTTTCTCGAATAACACTCAGCCATTTCAGGGGGTTCTGTTGTAATTCTTAAGTGTGTAGACATGTACCCGTCCTCGATGGGGGTGGGGGGGGATTAGGCCTGCCGTACACCTGAAAGGCCCTATTTAGCTTTGACAGGTTGAGTTTTAAGGGTGAGTATAAAAATGTCAAAGCCCATACAGGCCTGAGTTATCCAACCCAGTTCCCCGGTGGCCTGTATTCAGGCAATGGCCAGTTTAGAACGGAATGCATACTCCAGCATAAGGTCTTTGGTCACATTTATTAGTAGGGTGAATGGCTCTGTGGGTCTTTAGGAGCACTTAGCGCACCAGTCCAACTCGAATTCCACATGCTGCTATCGTAAAAGAATCACCTAATTAACGTTAATCCAATTTTAATGGCCAAATATTTCCACTCTGACCACACTGATGGGGTCTATGTGGATTTGACTGGTGGCCATCTGCTGTTTGAGAGGGTGTTTAACACTTGTGAGGAAGGGAAAGGTGAAAAACAGACATTTCAAAAGACTCTCAAATGTTTTGTCAAACTGGAATATCATTACATATATCCAACTGTTTGGTGTCCACAGTTTGCTTCTCTGGTTTTGGCTTTCTTTAGTGTCATATGCATAATCAAGTCTATTTGAGATTACATATGAACTTGACACGGTTTGACACAAGACACGGTTGGGAAGGTTAAGAACTTGACAAGGTTGGGTAGGCAGTTGCTCACTGCTAACTGGTGGGGTACTGGTCTCGTTCTCAGTGTAGATGAAGAGTCTCCTATCTATAATAAAGCTGGCCATGACTTTGCTGGGTCCAGTGCATACTGATTGGCTGTCCACATATTCTTGTGTACATGCTTCTGCACATAATATGTGTTTTATGTGCAGAAGCATGTACACATACAGGAGTCTGCTGCTTACATTTTGGTGCCAGACACCACAGCAGTCCTTCAAATGTCTTGTGGAGTTTGTGCATTGGCAAATGAGGGTTGTTTTGGTGGCAAAATATGAGGCAGGTTTTTTTGTTTAATTATAGTTAATTGGTGTGTATATATATTTTGTATACACAAATCCAACACTACTGATTATTAATGATTATCCAGTAATTAAACTTTTTTGGTCACACATACTAGGTGGGATTTGTTTTTGCTGTTTGTCCATTTCTTTACCTCCTCCTCATCTTGATCTGTTGATTTATAAAACCACATTCACTATATGGACACAAGTACTGGGACACACCTCATAATTATTGAATTCAGGTGGCCCCTTACTTCTAGTGAAGGGCAAATGTAATGCTTCAGCATATCAAGCCATTTTGGACAACGCCATGCTTCCAACTTTGTGGACACAGTTTATGGAAGGCCCTTTGTATTACAGCATGACTGTGCTCCCAGTGCACAAAGATGACATGGTTGGATGAATCAGTGTGGAAGAACTTGACTGGCCTGCACAGAGCCTTGACTTCAACCCCATCCAACATCTTTGGGATGAACTGGAATGGTGATGAACAGGCTTTCAGTGCCTGACCTCATAAATGCTCTTCAGAATGAATGGGCACGAAGTCCCACAGAAATACTCCAAAATCTTGTGGAAAGTCTTCCAAGAAGAGTGGAAGCAGTTATAGCTGCAAAGGGGAGACCAACTCCTTATTAAAGTCTAATTATTTGAACGCATGCCATTAAAATCCCTGTTTAGTCCACTAAAGTCCCTGTGTAATGGTCAAGCGTCCCAAACCTTTTGTCCATTTATAGTAAGTAGTTATGGGCTACTTCTTGCTGTTTCATGATACTTTGTTGCAAGTCTATATGGACAAACTTGTTTAAAGCTTGTGGAACATGAGTCTCAATGCAGCAGGGAGTAATATAGCAAAGGAATCCTGTCACAAGTGGTCACTGGAGTTGTATCCAAAATGTCAGGCGTAAACAGTTAATCAGATCATCCAAGACACAAGTTGATTTTGAGTATGAACAGGGACTAAGCACGGATGAAAAGTGCTGGGGACCACTAACCTTTTTTGTTGGGAGGGTTGACATCGTATTTGTCAATGGGGGATTGCCATCATTTATAT
>JBBJLS010009485.1:0-13248 GCA_037577275.1 Bryconaethiops microstoma
TGTGTGTGTGTGTGTGTGTGTGTGTGTGTGTGTGTGTGTGTGTGTGTGTGTGTGTGTGTGTGTGTGTATGCTAAAAGGGGAGCGGTGGGTATTTTTACACAGCTGGGTCAGACTGAGCCCCAGGCCTTCTCTAGTCTGCCATGCTGCTAATGGTGTCAGACGGTAAATACACCCATGGAGCGAGAGAGGGACAGAGTGACTGACTGGCTGCCACTGACTGGCCTTGAGAATGGTCTCATCACTTTCTTTCTTTATCTCTCTCTCGTTCTCTCTCTCTAATACACAATTTTGTTTTTATATCTTTTAAGAATGTGGATTTATACGTATGCCACATATGTACAACTAGTTACATTAAGAGTCTTAGCAAGGTGTATCACTGTGAGATTCAAGGCATAGATTCCACAAACTGCTGTGGTCCATTCTTTCAAAAGATATTCCCTCAACCAGTGTTTGATGATGGTGGAAGAGAGCATCCAACATCTCATTCCAAATCTCTCATATCATTTTTCTTGCACATCTCTGAGACTACAATTTTTATACCACCGAACTCTCCAATGGCTATTTGTAATGAGGGATTTATGCACAGCAACCCTACTTTAATATTCCTTTTTCTAGTTGTGAACAGACTGATCGCACATCCTGCACTGACAGTCTCATTCACCTCACGAACAGCTGTTCCTGTTTTTTTTCCCCTGACACCAATGTATGAGTATCGCATTCACTGAATGTGTGCTTTTGATCATAATTTTCAGTCGTTTTCTGATGTCTTGTCTGTAGATCTATATGCAGAGCTCACTTTAGTCACTGTTCCTATTGAATCATCGGCCAGTTGAGCAGCCTTTGTGACTAAAACTCCTGCCATCTGTGCCCTCTTTCGTTTTTCCACTTAGAACTTTTCCTAGTGCCATCATGATCCATATTAAAGGTCATGTGGGTTTGTTCAGAAGTTTTGTGCCACTGAGTATCAGGATGTTAATTGCTTGGCTGTATCATGCGGTACATCTGTTTCGAAGCATCTGCACTCCTTATGTTTCTACGGCAATTTATCTAGATTTTCCCTTTTAATTTGACACCCATCTGTATTTGTTGACGAGGAGTGCCTGCTGGTGCCCCCCTATGCCTAGAAACTACTTAAAGTACTTGCACATGTCCCTTACACTAGCAAGCCTAGACATACAATTAAGAGCTGCTAGTAGACCCAGATTCTACCAGAGATGGAGTTAGTCTTACAATAGGCCCCTATCAGATTACACACAGATGTTTGTTTATGACATTAACATATTAGTTGTTATCCTAAGTGCTTAGTGAAGAAGTAGGTCTTCAGTCACCATTTGAAGACAGCATAGGGTCAGCATTCGTTCCACCACTTTGTTGCCAAAGTTGAGAAATGTCTTGATGCGGGTCTTTGGGTGGGTCGAGTCGGACTGTGCTTGATGCTCTAAGAGGGCAAGTTGAGAACAAGATGTGGTCTAATAAGTGCTGACAAGTTAGAGCTGGATTGGTTTTCCTTTGTAGGCGAGCATTAGAGTTTTAAATCTAATGTGAGCAGATACAGGTACCTGCAAGTTTGATGAGAGATAGTTAATGACAGATAGTTTAGCTGCACGACGCACAACACTTTGGAGAGTGAGGAGTGAGGAGAAACCAGTCTGTAGGTGTTCACATCAGTGATGTTAAGGATGGGTTTTTTTAGGATTGGTGAGACTAAAATTCAAAGGCCGTTGGACAATGATCTGTTTCCATGCAGCCATTTATTATGTGAGTGGTTTTAGGGAGAAGATGCAACAAAGGAGAGAAGAAAGTATAGAAAGAGCAGAAGGTTTAAGAAGCAAAGAAAATGAGTTTGCGAGGTTTGAACACAGATTCTTCTCGCTTGGTTTTGAAGAAGGAAGACTTTGCAGTACGTGGTGAATTTATACAGAAGATAACGATACGAGAGGAGATCAGAGTTGAGATACTATTTCCTCCACTGCTTCCTCCAGTGCGTAAGATAACCACTGTTGACAATGTGAGCTGCGTGTCGGTTGGTAGAATGAGGAGTGGCAAGAGGAGAGAAGGGAGCCATTTTTACCGATAAAAGACAGGAGGCATAAGCTCCAGGCGGAGTCAAGGATGACAGGATGGCGGAGGAAAGAGCAGATGGAGACAGGGAGTGAAGATTGTGGCGAGCAGTTGAAGAGATGGTGGTAAAGTGTAGGCTTGATAAAAATACTGAGTTCCAAACTCAATACCGATACTAAGGATGGTACTCGATGCTATTTTCGATACTACAGGGGGAGAAAAAACACAGGAATTTTTAATAAATAATTTAAAGCTTTGCAGCCCATTTAAAGGCGCCTGACACTTTGAGGGAACAATGCACTACCAAACCAAGCCCCTTAATTTTACCCCTTAAAATTACCTTAATTTTGATTTTAATTTGCAGGAATTTAAGGAAAATTAAAGGAAAAAGTGCACAGATTAAGGTTGATTAAGGGGTAAAACTACTGAATTTTCCTCTTACTTTTTAAAAGTTGCCCCTTAAATAATAGAACCTCCTGAATAAATTCCGTATGTTTAAGATTAAGGGGTTTCACACTCGTGCCTTAAATCCACTTTTAAGGTAAAATTAAAGAATCGCTGCACAAATTAATGGCCACTTAATTTAGATTAAGGGGGTTGATGTATTATCAGGGGTAAATTACGGTAGGGTTAAGCACATTTTAAGTACATCATGTTTTGTAGTGACGGGGAAAGGATTTGAGCTAATAACTCCGGATCCCCATGAGCTAGGGAGGCAAACGGGGCTCGTTGGAAAGGTCTCATGGAGATATACTGGCATGGCAGGTTTGGCGTGACTGGGTACTCGCCAGCTCTGCCACCGGCCATGTTCGATAGGTCTGGGGGGAGCTGGGTTAGGTTGTTCTCCGGCTGAGCAATGGGGCAAAATGCGGCTCGGGAACCATTTATAGGTGTGCGCTGCTTTTTTTCCTCCGTAGAGAGCAAGGTAAGAGCCTCGGGCCACCAAAGCCCCAAAGGAGGAAAAAAAAGCAGCACGGAACCAATCGGGCAGCGGCACAAATCGGGCACTGACTGTCCGGAGCCACTTTCATGTAAACATTGGGCCTTCATGAACAAGATTATTGACAGAAATTTTGTAATGGGGGGGATGCCCCGCTCATCTTGCGAGGACAAAGCGGAAAAGCAAAAGCGGAAGTGAGAGCTGCAGGTGTTGCCAAATTCTACGGTGTAATCCACGTTTCAGTAAGTGCCAAGAAGTTGAATGAGTAAAGGGATACGGTTGTATGCAAAAGTTTGAGAAATCTGCTCCAAAAACACAATGACTGTTTATTTGCTAAATGCAACATTTTCGAGGTTATAATCATAAAACATAAGCTGTGCAAAAGTCATGTCAAACTTAATAAAGACTGTGTGCCAGACAGGCTAGCCTTTACTCCACACCATCAATGAACCTCAGGCATCAATGAGCCTGTCACTGATTCATCGGTTGTCCTTCCTTGGATCAGTTTTGACAGTAACTAACCAGTGTGTACTGGGAACAGCCCACATTCAGTGTTCAGTATTCAGTGTTATTTATTTCACCAGTCAGAAATTTTAATGTTGCGGCTGACTGGTGTATGCTCCATGTATGTAAGTCAGAACCTAACCTTAAGCTTAACCTCCGCAAACAAAAAGAATAATCTTTCAGTGATCGAAATGAAACAAAAAACTTTTTAAAAAACCCACAAAACACCACCACCACACTGCTAATTCATTTTACTGCGCCTGATCCTATTTTCTACCATTATTTTGACTTTTTCGTATGGTCACACACACACACACATACACACACACATACACACACACATACACACAGACACACAGACACTCAGACACACGCACAAAATATCTTTCCACATGATCTGCATCTTCGAAGCTCACAAAAATTATCTTAAGCACAAGAGGTACTTGTATATGTGTGTGTGTGACTGTGTGTGCGCGTTTCAACAAGCTTAGCGACACTTAAGCTGTGCTAGGTGTTAGAACTGAAGTGAGTGTAAAAAAAGCTTCTCTATAGGTCCCTGCACACACATATAGAGAAGTTAAAGATAACTAGAGAATGTGACAGCCAGACTGATATACATGCACACATGAGCGCACACAGGGTAGAGTGAGAAAAGACACATTACTTGTCTTAGTTTGAGGAGACATTTCCTTCTTTGGAAATCTGAATTTCCTCACTGGTACTTATAAATTAAGAAAACAACAGCTGCAAAGGTTTTGTAACCGTAAAAAGCTCTCCACTGAAGCTTTAAGTAGATTTCGGAACACTCAGGGTCATGGTTATCAATGTGGCTTCGTTAGAATTAAGGTTTTACCTCAATAATGGTTTGGCAGTTTTCCAAACCACTGTTAAGCCTTGAATCTCTTTTGATCCAAACGAGATGTAAACAGATTTGAGTGCTGACTTTGCAACATGGAGTATGGCATTGTCCCCAAGTTTGCACTGTCATGAACATTACTGTACTATATAAAAAGCACCTCCTCAGTTATTTGCTTATGTTTTATAGGTTTATAATGATCTTTGTTAAATTTTAAAGGAAAGGTTCAGTAGAAGGGACCTACAGTGGCGCAACGGGTAGCTCTGTTGCCTCATACCTCCAGGTTTGGGGGTTTGAATCTGGGTCCGTGTGTGCGGAGTTTGCATGTTCTCCTCGTGGTGGCGTGGGTTACTCCGGGGTCTCCGGTTTCCCCAACGGTCCAAAGACATGCCCGTCAGGTGAATTGTGGTTCCTAAATTGACTGTAGGTGTGGGTGGGCTGGTGCCCTGCTCAGGGTGAGTTCCTGCCTCGTGCCCATTTACCTTGGGATAGGCTCTGGGCACCCACGACCTTAGTGAGGATTAAGCAGTTACAGAAATGATGAGGTTTGGTAGAAAAATCCAATTAACACTGTTTTCCACCCATCTCAGACATAGTCAATAGGCCAAGAGATGTTTGGTGTTCAAATCACTAAAAAACCCAGCCCCTTAATTTTACCCCTTAAAATTACCTCAATTTTGACCTTCATTTCAAGGAAATTAAGGAAAATGAAGGGGAAAAGTGCACAGATTAAGGCTGATTAAAAAAAGGGCACAGATTAAATCTGGTAAAACTACTGAATTGTCCCCTTACTTTTTCAAATTAGCCCCTTAAATAATAGAACCTCCTGAATTAACGCCTTATATTTCAGATTAAGGGGTTTCACATTCATGCCTTAAATCTACTTTTAAGGTAAAATTAAAGGATCGGTTCACAAATGAATGGCCACTTATTCCAAATGAAAGGGTTTGGTTTATTTTCAGGGGTAAATTAATGTAGAGTTAAGCACGTTTTAAGAACAATGTGTTTTGTAGTGAAATTCTGCTTTTTGTTATAAGGCGAATGTTGTTTATAAATACTGGAAGTCGCTGGTTACCCAAATTGTTTATATAAAAATACATCACTAAAACTCTTCTCAACCTCCTCAATCACGTCCAGCTGTTCATTTAGCCGGTGCAGACTTCTCAATGTGGTTTAGGACACAGTATGACTAAAATAAACAAAACTTTATCACGACAGACACTCATTCCAGGCAACACCAGGACTGATATACACAAAGAAACTCTGGATCTCACTCCTGCTCCTGAGATGGTTGGTAAAACAAACCCAGTCACATAAAATGGCTGTCTGCAACATTTGGCTTCCAGGCAGTTTTGTTCAGTTTTACAGCTCACAGTAAATCATGCTGCGTCCTAAACCACACTGACAAGTCTGGGCAATCTTGATAAAGAGACATATTCAGTTGAAGCAGGTTTGAGGATGTATTACAACTAAATGAGGTTAAATGTGGGTCGCAAACATGTCTTGGCTGATTGACTACATCAGCTGAAAATTGTTTAAATTAATATTTTAGGCCAGATTGCTCCTTAAACATATGAGTTATCACAAACTGACAAAGGAAACATGGCCTCATAAAACGTATTTAATGGGGGGAGAAAAGTTATGCATCGCAACAGACAGCCACTAGATGCTATGCACAACGTGTAAACCTCGACAGGGGGTTCAGTGTTGATATTGTGGTGGGTTGCCATGAATAAATCAATATATGGGAAACACTGCAGGCTGTTCGGTCCCAGACAGAATTAGGCTCAATACTGCGAAGTCAAATCAGAACAGAGACTGTTTTACATATAGTCACTACGAAACCAAACGCCTTAGTTTTACCCCTTAAAATTACCTTAATTTTGACCTTAATTTCCCACACAGGAAATGAAGGAACATTAAGAGAAAAGGTGCATAGATTAAGGCCAATTAGGGGTAAAACTACTGAATTTCCCCCTTACTTTTTCAAATTTGCCCCGTAAAAAATATAACCTCCTGAATTAATGCCTTAAATGTAAGATTAAGGGGTTTCACACTCATGCCTTAAATCTAATTGTAAGGTAAAATTAAGGGGTCAGTTTCACAAATTAACAGCCGCTTAATTCAAATGAAGGGGTTTGGTGTATTTTCAGGGGTCGATTAAGATAGTGGTGCTGGTGGAACACACAAAAAGCAGCCTGTTTAATTCTACGAGATAAAGAGAGGTCATGTAGCAATGAACTATGGCTATTTTTGATATGCAAAATCACAAATGTCATAAGTGGACCTCTGGGGTATAAGATAGGGGGGCTATAAACTTTAGATGCTCATGTATTTTAAAACATTCGTATGCAATTACAGCTCGTGGAACAACAATCTGAGTCTGACGGCAAGCACGTAAAACGCTTGGGTGCTTCCTTGAAGACTGAAAATATTGCGGGTTCTTTCGGTGAATTGAGGTGAGAGGGGGCAGGCGCTGGCAGGCCATTTTGGCAAGTATGCCAGTTTATTTACACCAGTGGGTGTTCCCATCTGGCAGGAAGGAAAAGTCTGGGAGCAGCAGGGGGGCGGAGTTACAGATCTTGGATTTTGAGATTAGCAGAACAAGAACTAAAGAACAAGATGAGGTTTCAAAATGTTTTAAAAGGGCTAGGACTGTCCCTACTGACTATATTTGCAATAAAATAACCTACAGATTATTCTAACCTACAGATGATCAGGTTAGAATGTTAATCTCATCTGCTGCTATTTTATTGCATTCGTTATATTTTTATTGCATGAACACTAAGTCACTTTCATAAAACATTTTGCACTACTGATCCCCTGGTACAGCACACTAAATCTTACACTTACACAATGTCAGTGTTACAGTTATGTTGTTACAATACAGTTCTTGCTGTTACACTATTGTTATTGTCTATTTTTTATTTCTATTGTCTTATTATCTTTTATTCATCTTTCAATGAGCATGCTAATGACAAAATAATTTCCTTTTAGGATAAATCAAGTTCTATCTTATCATATCTTATTACTTGTTCTATCTTATTACTTGATTAATCAGAGGCAGAATCAGAATAACAAATCATGTACAGATTTTCTAATCTAATTGTAGGAACGTTTTTTGTTGTTTTTTAACCACTGCCAGGGTAAAATGCTACCACATTTGTGTATTTGCACTGTATGTTCAGTGCCAACAGCTCAGTCAGTCAATCCCCAAATCTATACAAATGTATTATAAAACACTGAAATAATAGTGAACAGTTTTTTTGGTTTTGCCTAATAAAAGTTATAGCATGGCAAAACAGGGTAAAATAATGTAACTGATTTTATTAGCAGAGATTTGCAGAGATTTGTCTTGTTTCCCAAGAGATAAAGTCTCTGGAAATAGGCCTAAAGTATAAAGCCGACAAGCAGGTGTTTCCTTAGAGAGTATCTGGTAAATAATTCTGGTTACTTGCTTCTAAAACCTTGTTATTCCTGCATGCTCCCAGAAGTAGTGAAATAAATGAACCCCTAAACAATTATTTTTTTTATGAATATTCAAGATCAAAACATACCATTTTGCCAGTGGCTCCAAGCCATCTATGCTGGTTGAATTTCGAAAAGCTTGAAAAGAAGGGCATGGAATAGTCAAATGACTAATGTAATCCAAAAAGAAAGAGATAAATACCTAGAGCGTTCATTGATTTGGATGACTGACAGAGTAACTTCTCTCATTTTCTCTCGCAGAGCGTCGTACAGATAAGGTTCTGAAACATGGCTTTCCGTTCGGAACATAATACTGCTTTTACTTAATGCATCATTGATTTTTGCTGATGCTTTAAGTACTTTCTGTGCTCCCTGATCGAGTAATGAATATTTGACGGAGACTGAGAGGTCAGTGTTTAAAGGGGAAAAAAGCCCTCACTCGATCCTTTATGTTACGTGAAAAGCTGACACCTGCACAGTCACGCATGAGTAACTTCTCTCACTTTCCATTAGATGAACTTTCTGCTCGACTAATCGCACAAGTGCCTCCCTTTCACACTCCAAGCTCAAACGTCTCTCCTGGCTGAGCTGGGATCGGCTTTTCCAAGTTTTCTCTGGCACGATCAAACAAGTCGCAGTTAGCCTCGCATCAGCACGTATATGTATACTCCCACCTATATGGATTATAGGGGGGTTCAGATCAATTTTCCAAGCAAAGCAAAACGTTTCTGTTGGGACCAGGCCACAGAGACAAAGTTTCTGGAGGGGTTTTGGCAATAGTGAAGTAAATGCTGAATACATCAGATTAGTCAACCACAGCAACCAAAGGGTGCTGACAAGATAATATGAGGGATTGAGAACAATTAGTTTTGTTAAGAGTGCAAACAAAAGTAATTCAGTGTTTTTAGTGCATTTGGTGCATTTAGTAGAGAAATCAGTATCAAAGGGATGCATCTGCTTAAAAAGTGGTGGCTTCGTTTTAAACCTTTCCCCATTTGAATAAGCTCAAAACTGGAGAGGAACATAGAATCTATTAGGAAAGTGGCACAATGTAAAGCATGACCACTTAAGTTGGTCTGCCCACAAGCTGTTAATTAATGGGAAACCTCACCATCTTTCCTGGTGAAATACGTGGCTTAAATCTTGGAAATCTTGGACTTGAAATCTTGAAATGGGTCTAGTATCCCTTGCAATGCACACCAGGGTTTAAGATCGCATTGTTTCACATTGTTTCACTGTTTTTGCATTGTTTCTAGTTACAAATTTACATTTTAATCTTTGTGCTTGTCACTGTAGTTTATTTTCCCTATAGCACAGCGGAAATGACCCATTTTCACCTATCCATTGTCAAAATGTTTTGTGGCATCTTCCATAGATTGCTTAATCATCATTCATTCATTTTCTGTAATTGCTTAGGGGTCGTGGGTACCCGGAGTCTATCCCGGAGTCAACGGGCACGAGGCAGGGACTTACCCTGACTGGGAGGCCAGCCCACCAAAGGGTGCACACACACCATTCAACTGCTATATCTTTTCATTCACAATTATTTTCTTTTAAAACCCAAGAATGTTTATATCTCAGTGATTCATTCATTTAAGCTTATCACCGCCGTACACTAAAAAAGCTTTCAGTGCTGTAGAACCTTTGTACTAGGTTCTTTAAGCTTTTAAAAAGGTCTTTACACTCACACATCTTTACAACAGATTCATTCGTCAAAAGGCTCATTGGGGAATCAGAAGTGGTCCTTTGATCTCGTCTCTCCAAATAACACCACCTTTATTTTCTACCACAATCTGAGAAAACACTGAAAGGTTAAAGTATTGAATGGCACAAAGACTGGACTGCTAGTCTTGCAACACCAGGTTTGACTTCATTAAAAACCTGGTTGTCAAAGTAGGACTTTTGAACAAGCCTTTTTTTAACAAGCCCAAACAAAACAGCCTCTAGTCAGACTACAGTTATACAATACGGACAAGAGTAGGCACAACAGCACTGGTTTCATATTTGCTGAAGCACAAACGGTATAGAATAACAGGCCCCGTTTTGGTGAGTTTGTTCAAACTTTCATGCCTGGATATGCCTTGACTCCTCTCGGCAAGCCAAGCCTCTGTGGAGATTACGTAGCTCAGAATCCATCACATTCCGGAAAATCTGCTCAGCTGCATGCTGTTCTAAAGAGATAACACATGAAGATGCATAATCACAAAAATATGAGAGATAACACACTTTGAAAAGCTCTGCTACAGATGATGCTAACTCCTGCAACCAATCCATGCTATAAAATCAATGCTACTGAATAAATATGCATTAAACATTCAATATTAAACAGTGAGAACCCACTGAAACTCAACAAAGCCTAAATGAACTCATTTAGCATTGGAATACCTTCAGAAAACAACCTTGGAAAACTACTTTCTCTTATTTGTTCTTATCTGCCCAGGCAGTATACTCTTAAAAATAAGGGCTCCAGAAACTTCTGTAAAGTTTAAAGAGCATTTTCATAATATTGGTTTGTGGAAAAACCCTTAAATTGGTAATACATTACATTATGTTAAGGTTCTTTGTGGTTTTACAAAAATTCTTAATAAATATCATTTCTAGAAAAAGTTCTTGAGGGGGCAAAATCGCGGTTTTATGACATCGCCCAAAATACCTTCTATGTCACTTTTTTAGGGTAGTGCATAATTCAAATCAATACATTTAACATTTGACTTAAATTTACATTCATTTGATTAAAAACAAAGCAGTTGGACTGGTCAAATTATGTTCAGATAAGGGTAAGCTGCATTTTTCCGTTGGCTAATGAAAAGTTCAGAGACTCATTAATACATTTAGATAATGTAAATACTAAAGCCTCAAAAATCAGCCGACATTGAAGATATGGTATTGAATACATAATGATATTGAAGATCGGTATGTGTATCATTTTATGCTCTTACATGAAGATTTTAGCACTTAAAACTCTCCTCTGGTTCTCACTGTCCTAAAACTTGAATGTGCGTCTGCCAAATGAATGTAATAATAATAATAATAATAATAATAACAATAATAATAATAATAATAATAATAATAATATCTGAAACATTGCTGAAAATATGCAGGTAATTAAAGACTTTTTAGTTGCTGTATCACTGGGATTCAAACTCACAGATTCCTGCTGGCAGGCTAAAACCTAGAAAACAGTTTATCTACATTTAAAAATCAATATAAATATAAAATTATTTACGTTGATACAATTGATTTTAACATTGACATCTGCCACATTTAGCATGTTTGTTTTACCCTCACAGGACAGAGCTTTCAGAAAGACCCTGTAGGAACCAAAAGCAACAAAAGCAACAACAAAGTTAACATAATCCAGTTAAGTTTGAACTAGTGGAGTTTAAGTATCGGACAGCTTGAATAAACTGGATAAGAACCAATCACTCACCACAACCATTCATTGAAAATGACAACAGTTTGTCAAAGAAGCAAACAAGAATTAAAAACCATTAAAGCAAAGATCAAGACATTTATGATACTGATCTCCTCTTCTGGTTTAACATTAACACATATTGGGCCGGTTTTCCGGACAGGGATTAAGACTAGTCCTGGATTACATAGTGCTGTGAATAGAGATTTTCCATTGAAAAGGAAAGGGTAGTCCAAGACTAAGATTAATCCCTGTCTGGGAAACTGCCCCATTAAGTTCTCATGTACACGGTCATCTAAACCAGTGACAATATACAATGAAAAGTATCTTCGTTAGGTACATCTACTTTGTATTTACACTCAAAGCAGTTTATCGTTCCAATTACCATTTAAGTGCACTTTGTAGTTTAAAACTACAGGCTGCAGAACATCTGTTTCTGTGCATCATTTGATCTTTGCATCAATGTCAGGACCCCCACAGGATCACCAGTGAAGAGGCATTATCTGGGTGGTGGATCATTTTCAGCACAGCAGTGACACTGGGTGTGAGTGTGTGTGTGTGTGTGTGTGTGTGTGTGTGTGTACACCGCACAAAGTGGACCCCACACACAGCAGTGCTGCTGGACTTTTTAAACACCTCAGTGTCTCTGCTGGACTGAGAATAGTCCACCAACCAAAAATATGCAGCCAACAGTGTCCTATGGTCAAACACTGACCACTGATGAAAGACTAGATGATGATTAACACAAACTATCAATTCTAATCTATTATTAACACAAGTCAAGTAGGCATTTACTGTCATTTTAACTGTCTGCACAAATGCAAAATGTTCCTTCAGGACTATTGTACAACATAAAAAAGTATAGTCAAGTCAAATCAAGTAGGTTTATTGTCATTGCAGACACACACAGTACACAGTGAAACGAAACAACATTACTCCAGGACCACAGGACGACACAAGAACAAGGACCAAATAAGTGCAGACAGGACAAAATAGACAGAGAGAATGGACATTAAGACCAAGAGTGCAAAAAAAAACACAAGAGCAACAAAACAACAGGACAAAAACAACACAGGACTACACACGTGCAGACAGGACAGGACAATACAGAGTGCATAAAGTACACAAGAGTACAGCATACAGTGCAGCTGAGAAAAAGCATAAATGGTATCAAAAGGGTTTGAAAACAGTATTGTGTCAGATACTATATTCTAACATTCAAGAAGTTAAATGTGCAAAAAATGCAAAGATTTATAAGGAAGGGAAAAGGGATGGGAATCAAGAGCTGGTTGCAAATTGTTCGAACCATCAGAATCAAAAACATAAACTATGAATATTAATAAAGACGTAGATACCTGTCTTTACTAGTTTTGTAAGTTATATTCTTTAAAAGAGAACTGTAAAGTATTTAAACATATTAAAATGTTAATAGACATTTAAATTCTATTCAGGCACAGCAAAACGGCTACAGAAGTACTGAAAACCCCGTGCATAACTCCCCCCCCCCACCCCCCACACTGAAAATTGATAAGGAACTAACAATCAATAGGAAATAAGAATCAAACCAAATAAGCAAAACCGATCTTGACATCAGTATCAATACAATCTAATCGATACGTATCACTACTTGGGAGTAACAGTAACAAACATTGTGCAAAGTATTGTGCAACAATACATATGGCAAAATAGCAGCAACAGGATCAAAATGTAACTAAAGGGTATATAAATAAAGGAAATGGTCCAGTGTGAGTATGTTTATGGACTGTGGCACAGGTGTAATTTGTTGATGGGAGAACATTTTAAGTATGTGGTGTGTGTGTGTGTGTGTGTGTGTGTGTGTGTGTGTGTGTGTGTGTGTGTGTGTGTGTGTGTGTGTAGGAGTTCAGTTCTGCGAGTGTTGCTGTTTAATGCGACGGGAGAGAGGGACTGCGCTGCCATGCTCAACCTGCTCGTGGTAAGACATTCAAATTAAAGACTTCATTGACTGTAGCGCTGTAGTGTGAGCAG
>JBBJLS010009523.1:0-15970 GCA_037577275.1 Bryconaethiops microstoma
CAGGTTGGGACCCAATGACTGAGTGCTGGCTTAGTGCCAGCTTCCGGTTTTTATACCCTGCCGTGAGTCATTTCCCATGCCCCTGGGACGTCACGTGGCTGGTGTGTGTGACAATTGCGAACTTCTGGGCCCTTCTTAAACAGGAGATTTACTGGGATGGAAAACAGTACACCTCTCTGAACAGTGTCTGGGAGGCTCTAGTCGCTGCAGCACAAAAATTTGATCATCAACAAATCAAGAAACTGACAGGTTCCATGAATGGAAGGCTTTTTACTGGTATTGAAAAGAATGGTGGATTCATTGGTCAGTTTTTTTATATTGGGCTATATATTTTTTAAATGACAGAAATGTTTATTTGTACATTTTGAGTTGTTTGTTTAATATTCTCACTTTATGGATCTAAATAAACAAGTGAAATAGGAAAATTGTATTTTTTCATTTAGTCACATCATAATTCTGCACACTAATAATTGCCTAATAATTGTGTGCACACATGTATTTCCCTGAGAATGTTCACACTCACATTTCTTTTACAAAAAAATCTGGTTTCAGGTTTATAACATTTTGGATTGACTGATAGCATTGTATTTGTTTGATATTAACGTTAATCCTCAACATAATAATTGTGCACAGAGTGTAAGTAGAGATGTCCTAACTTTTTGTCTTAAAGCACTACAATGTTACATATTAGATGATAACAATCCAGTATTTTAATTTTAAAGTAGTTTTTTAACTGCACAATTTAAAATATGTTAGGCCTGTTAATGTTGTGTGCATAATTTTGACATTTTGGAGGCATGTTTTGGCCAGCTCTTTAAAATAATTTTAAAGCATACTTACTATTCAGTTCAATTTATACTGAATTTCACTGCTTGTTTGAAGGAGTATTAACTGAGAATAGCCTAAACTAGCTTTAAGGTTTCTGTTTTTCAAAAGTCTTAGTGCTGTGCTCATGTTTGTAATGTAGACATCATGTCTTTGCAGCAACTCCATACCCCAAGAGCTTCAAGTGCTTCACATGTGAGCAGGCCTCTGACAACTACAGCTGTAATCGCTGGGCTGAAGACAAGTGGTGTCCACCGAGTAAGTGACCATATCTCGTAAAGAGGTCCTCACACGCATTACTGTTTGCAAAGTGTTTGTGTGCATTATGTGTCTCCATGTCCTTTAAAGCTTAAAATATTTGTCTGAACCCGACAGGACCTTGGGTCAGGTCCGAAATTAATTTTAAATGTTCTCCTTACTTTATTCTTCCTCCTTACTCTCATTACCTGAAACAGTTTTTAATATGCATGCTGGAGCTACATGCATACAGAGGTCCACTAGGTCCAGGCTCATGTAAAATATAGGAAATAAACCGTAAATCAATACAAGACACTAATATTTAATTTGTATATTGAAGTTGATTGGCCTAAACTGTTATGTTATATCAAGCATGTTCCATGTAACTGTCATGGTTCCCCCTATCTCCCCAGTGATGGCAGGTGCATTGGCAGACTTCCATTTCCAATAACTCATTATTCAAAATCGAAACAAAAACAGGTTCAAGGACCTGAAACAGGATACAGGCTTTCTATAACACTCAAAGGAGAAAGAAGGAACACAAAAACGCCAGGGTGACGGTGGACTGACAACCCAGGTCAGTCCACAACGAACTTAATACCAAATCATCAAACTCAAGAAACCAATAAAAACTCAAAACTCATTTCCTCTGAGCACACAGTCAGATGAAACACATAATTAACATAAACAAGACAGTGTGCCCAGGCATTTACAATAAAAGTCCCAAAATAACACAACAAAACACAGCAAAGGACTGTATGGCCGCCAACCGTAATCATACGGAACGCCTCACCAGGGCGCGAACAGACCCCCATAACATCCCAAAGGCAGAGGCAGGGAAGGCGGTGGCAAAGGGCAGCCACCCGTGCGCCCCACCCGACCACCTTTCACTGGATGACCTTCTGGCTGGCAATCCGGGTAGGTCTGGCTGGCAATCCGGGTAGGGATGCTCTCCTTTGTGAGTCCTGGTCCTTATTCTCAGAGCCCCCTTCCAAGAGCCTCTCACCATTCTCCAGAGTGGAGCCTCCTACTGGAAGTCCCTTGCTTTCCATAGGGGCGGAGCCCCTTACCGGGAGTTCCTTGTTGTTCACAGGGTCGGAGCCCCCTACCGGTAGCCCCTCGCTGTCCTCGGGGGTGGAACCCCCTACCCAGAACCCCTTACTGTCCACAGGGGCAGAGCCACCTACCGGGAGCCCCTCGCTGTCCTCAAAGGTGGAGCTCCCTCCGGGATCAAACTCCCTCCAAGGGGCCCTTCCGTGGCCTCCAAGGCCGAGCCCCCTCTCGGGATCTCCCTTGGAGCCCTTCAAAACCCCAGTACCCCCCCCAAAAAATTCAGGAGATTCCACCCCCCCATTGGGCAAAATCTCAGAGTTCTTGGAGGTCTAGGTCCCCTCCAGGGGACCTCTGGGCTACTGTCAAGCCCTCCCCGGGCTTCTGAGCTACTGTCAAGCTCTCCCCGGGCCTCTGAGCTACTGTCAAGCCCTCCCCGGGCCTCTGAGCTACTGTTAAGCCCTCCCTGGGCCTCTGAGCTACTGTTAAGACCTCCCCAGGCCTCTGAGCTACTGCTAAGCCCTCCCCGGGCCTCTGAGCCACTGCTAAGCCCTACCTGGGCCTCTGAGCTAAAGCTAACCCCCTCTAAGGCCGCCGTGCTACAGCTACCCCCCTCTAAGGCTTCAGGGCTAAAGCTAACCCCCTCTAAGACCTCAGGGTTAAAGCTAACCCCCTCTAAGGCCTCAGGGCCTAGCTGCTCAGCTAATGTGCCTAGCTGCCTAGCTAACGGGCTGTTTCAACCTTCGTCCGCATCGCACATTATCCCATGTGCCTCCCTTCTTCCTCTGGGGTGAGCTCCTGGCACCCCCACGCCAAATCTGTGGCGCCTGCAGTTGGTAGGTCTGTCCATCTGTCAGGGTTCCCCCTATCTCCCCAATGATGGCAGGCGCATTGGCAGACTTCCATTTTCAATAACTCTTTATTCAAAATCAAAACAAAAACGGGCTCAAGGACTTGAAACAGGATACAGGCTTTCTATAACACTCAAAGGAGAAAGAAGGAACACAAAATGCCAGGGTGACCGTGGACTGACAAACCAGGTCGGTCCACAACGAACTTAAATACCAAATCCCCAAAGTCAAGAAAGCAATAAAAACTCAAAACTCATTTCCTCTGAGCACACGGTCAGGTGAAACACATAATTATCACAAACAAGACCGTGTGCTCAGGCATTCACAATAAAAGTCCCAAAACAATACAACAAAACCAAACCCAGCAAAGGAGGGTCTCTAGTAGCCGCTAACCATAATCATACCCAGGCCTGCCAGGCTTGACATTAACACAACTGAAATTTAGAATAAAGACTAATATCATACTATAAACTGTGAGAAAACTGATTAATATGTACTTAATTAAAAACACCCCATTATTTTCACATAGCATATTATTTAGTATTGTTTTATATTTCCTGTCAAATTCTATTATGAGCTGGTTCAGTCAGCTTAAGACAGAACTTTGTTAGTCAGAATATTGTTTTAGACTCAAAACTTTTGTTGGGCTTGGGTTGAGTTTAGGTGCAATACCCATGGAATGTGTCAGACAAGACCCGAGCAGAAAGTTCTCAAGTTGTATTCAGTTTCAGTTAAACATTTTACCAAAAAATCTGCTATTATGATTCTACTTTTTTATTGGAGTCTGTAGAGTTTTCTTTTTATCATTCTATTTATAGCCAAAAAAGTTGGGGCTTCTCTTCCAAGTCTGTATTTAATTTTGGCAAAATTACAACAGTAAAACGCTCTTTAATATCCAGTGTATTGCGTGTGTATTCAGATTTTTGATCTGTTGATCAAGGGCCAAGTATTGATCATTTTAAATTTAGATTTTTGTGGTCGAATCACCTCCATAAGGTATAGGGAGATAGAGTGGAGGGGCGAGTCTCCCTAAAAGTGTGTAGCAGAGAGAGTGAGTCTCAAGCTGTGTCCGAAAAGTGCACTTGTTCACTATGTAGTCCGAAATTGTATTGTATCGTTGTATTTTATTGTTGTATTGTTGTCCGAAATTCCAACCGTCAATTTCACCCACTAGTTAGTGCACTACAAAATCTCCACATGACACGCCAAAATCTAGTGTTCAGACACTGTACACTACATGAACACACATGTACCATCATGCACTGCGGGTTTCTTTTACTGTGCCCTACATAGTGAACAAGTGCACTTTTCGGACACACTCTACACTACTGTTATCCCGTGAAAGAAGAGGAGCGACAGGGGAAAGTGGGGCTTCAAATGTAGGAGATTCAGCCACACTTTTCTTTCTCTCTCTCTCTCCGCGGAGGACAGCAGTGCCCCCAGGACGGATCTATCTGTCACCATGCCCACCGTGTGTCTGAACTAGAGAGACAAGACGTGTGTTTATGTGACAGAGATAAATTTCCAAGATCTGGTGCATTATTGAAGCAACAGTTAGTAAAAACTTAACATCCCGAGTGTCCGAAATTAGCACTATGTAGTGAACGAGTGAACAAGTGCACTTTTCGGACACACTTCAGACTAAGTATTGTGATGTCATGGCTATAGCAGCCAGAAAGCAACAAAATGCAGGGCAATGAACCAGTCAACACACTACAGCTCAGGTCAGTTATAAAAAAAGGCGTGTGTCTAGTTTAAATGAAAGTAATTTCTTAAATAATGTCTTATTGACAGTACCTGCTCCGCCCACAGGAATGCAGTTCTGTATGACCATACATCATTTTGGTCGTCATGGGAAAACCAAGTTTGTGACCAAAAGGTGCGCAGTATGGGAGGACTGCAACTTGGCTGGCTGCCGACATCACGGAAACGCACACCACACAGTGAGTGCACACAGTGTGCAGTTCCTCACATAAATTCTACTGTATTTCATTGTTGTACACCACACAGTGAGTGCACACAGTGTACAGTTCCTCACATAAATTCTACTGTATTTCATTGTTGTATTGCTATATTACAGATATTGTATGCATCTATTATTCCTAGACACATGTATTACTCCATTCTTAAGTCTGCTGGCTTTACTCCTAAATCTAACAAATACACAATTGAATCCAATAAAGTGTGTGATTCTTTGGTTAAAATAAAAATTCCAAGCAAAAAAATCCAAAACTAAGCTTTTGCTGTAATTAAATACAGTCATTCAAAATTTCGTACCACCTCATACCACATTAAGATTGAATTTAACACACTGGGAAAAAACATAAAATTTGGCCTCTACAAAAGGTATGACATATGTTTTATGTTTTTGCAAATAATTTGGAATAGAACACAGAAAAAAAGAAGCTGTATTGTGAAATTTACAGTAAACATCATATGTAAGTTCCTTGTAGAGAACATGTGCTTATTTTCATTTAAAAAATCAACAAGACATACCATTTATCCAGGTATGTTTAAACATTTGCATATGACACATATACCACTGTTATGTTAATAGTCTGTGTTCTAAATGATATAGAACATAATCAAGTCATAATGAAATTACAACATACTTATAATTTTATACTCTTTGTATTTATACTATTCTAATCAGTGCAAATCTTTTTTTGCTCATGACCGTGTTTCTGTTCCCTTTTAAGGAATGTGTATCGTGCTGCGAGGGCATGGCTTGTAACGTAGAAGTGCCCACAAATCATACTAACGCAGTGTTTGCACGAAGTCAGGCCTACAGCTCTGCAGCCCCCAGTGGAGGAAAATGGAATTACCTGCTACTCATCATTCCTGTTCTCTCAGGACTAATACATTTGGGACAGTAATCATGAGAACTCACATCAAAGCATCCACATCAAAACACCAATCAAAGTGGTAATAAATTTTGCTTACCATGGAGCAAGCTGGAAAACTGGTGGTGCAAATTTTGCAAGTTCCTGAGAACAACAGCCTTCAAGAAGGTTGGAAGAACGTCATCCTGTGGCTCAGTGATGAAGGAATGGCTGTTCCAATGTATGTATGTTGCACTGTGGAATATTGGTGGTGCCAACCAGACAGCTTTTTTAGTTTGATGTGAGGACATACCCTTTTTAAAAAGCTGGAAAAATGTCATCCTTTGGCTTGGACTGGATGTTCCAATAAGAAATATACCAGCCATACCAGCGAGTTAGTTGAGGGTGAAAGCTTTCAAGAAGGCCATTCTAAATGGGATATTCCAATATGGAATATTTGTGGTGATGACCAGTTAGCTTTTTGACTTGAACCTTTATAAACGCTGCAAGAATGTCAACCAGTGAAGGACATACAGAAATTCCAGTAAGGATATTCCATTGTCGGCCCGTCAGTCTTCTTAGTTGGACATGAAGACAAAAGGTTTTGAAAAGGCCAGGAAAATGTCATCCTTTGACTTTAGTGATGGACATATGAACGTGGCTAGAGGAAAACAGGCAGTCTCACTGACCTGAAATTTTGCCAATGGAAGTGGGCGTCCAAAGCATGAAATCAAGGAAAGAGGCTTGTGTTCCAATGACAGGCTGAATGGGACAGAGAACAGGGAAGCAAATTATTTAGCTGTAAGGGGAGTAGATATGATTTCCTAATGCTTCCCTGGGTCTGTATTGCCCAAGTCGAAGAAACCAAACTGACTCAGGGGTTTTTAGGGGTGGAACAGACTCCTTCGGTGGCTGTGAGCCCAAAGACCATTCAGACCATTCAGCCACTTCAGCAAGTGGACACTGATTGTATTGTCATAACTTTCTAAACAATGCAACATTCTCCAGAAGAGGACTTAAAGACTTTGATACACAAACGGAAAGTGTTTTAAGTCAATAGACATTTTTAACATTCCATGATGTTGACTTTTAGACGTTTTCAGTCTAGACGCCAATAGATGTTTTAACATTCAGCAAATGAGTTTTACTTCAGTAGCACTGCAGAAAGAAAACATTTAATGTACAACAGCTCAGGTGAAAGAGATATTTCACTTTTACCATGCACTGAATGGCTGTTATTCTAACTAACAGTAAAACAGCTCTAATTTAATGAATACTGTATCATCAGTATTTATGAACAGTGGAATAAATATCGAAGAAAGCGATTGTTGCCTCTTTGATTCTTAAAGGTATGATTTACAGTGTAATGAGCTTCAGTGAACATACTCTAAGTGTTTTCAGTCAGCCAAGACTGTTTTAGAGTCCAGTTTGTTTCGTTGTTTCAGCACTGGAGACACAAAACATTGTTCACAAACATTAGTCACGCAAATGGTTTTCTTACAAATACATCACACAAACTTCTGTCAGCCCACTCAAACCACTTCCACCTCTTCATTAAGGTGGTGCTAACTTGTGGATGAAGTTTAGGACACAGTATGACTCACTGTGAGCTATAAAAATGAAATTTTATTGACACCAAGTCTCTTCAGGCTGTTTTTTGCTATAAGCATTATCCACTGTTCCCTAGGGTCCTACCAAACACTCGGGGCACAAGTATAATATTTTTCTTTCTACTTCTTTGGCAGAAAGTACTGATGTTAAAGAGGACCACAAAGTGAAGCTGGTTCCCTTTAAGATTTACTTACATTGTGAAACACCAGCCTAGAAAACATGCCTCTAATCTTTAAAGGGCCCAAAATATTTCGTTAAACCAAGTTCCACTTCTATGCTGGTTTATATCCTGAAAAAAGCATTGGTGACATCACCAACAAATGAGGCACTTTGCTGCTTCATTCACATTTATGGTCTGGGTAGTGAATTACATATTTTGAAACTTTTAAATTTACATATAGCTCATTTAAGCAAGAATGCATCAGTTCTTTGTGATATGGAGACCTTAACTGTTTTAACCTGACCTTCCTGCCAGTGGGGCAACATTGTTTTAGAATATCACTGCATTTCAGTCCTTTGAGTGAGGAAAAAATATTTTTTCCATTAAAATAGACAATTTGGACTAAGTGTGCGCCATAAACCTGCATATTTGAATGAAAATATGTGTAGTTGACTGATTGATTTGGACAGTTTTGTCTCTGGCAGGTTGTTTATATACGTATAAGACCACCTATTGTAGGATAAAGGAGTGTTTACAGAGTGATGTCTCTGTAGCTGAGATTATGTCTGGAAAAGAGCAAAAATGCTTGATTTCTGTCACAAATTATAATACAACCATGCAAAATATTGAGCAGGCTCAGGGTAGTTCTGAAAGGGTTAAAAAGGCCATCTATCAGTAACTGTCCTGTCCATGTTTTCGACCATATAACCACAATGGTAATGGTTAGTGTTGTTTTTTTGGCCCGGTCTTCATGGGTAAAAGCTGTTCTGAGATCAATAAAATAAAGGGGTTCAGCATTAAGACTTCCTAAGGACCGTCCGTGCTGAACACAAAGCCACGGGCCATTTGTATCTTTTCTGTCTAGGCTAATGAGGTTGATTTTGTCTGACTTAACATGACATATGACTTTCCTCTCTGTGATGCTTTCAGGGGGAATGAAATTGTCACAAGTGCCTTTGTGAGGCTGTTTGACTGACAGTGTAAAAGTGTGCATGTTTGTGGTTTAGTGTTTTTGAGGTAAGCTGTGTGTGATGTGTGTTAAAAGGTCCATGTTGGTGTCGCTATTCAGCTGCCCAAGTGGAATTCAGATGTCGATGGAACAAAAGGATGCATGTGTGTGTGTGTGTGTGTGTGTGTGTGTTGGTGTGTGACTGCCCTACATTGTGTGTGCTGTTTGCACTGGCTGCTGGATCTCTTTGTCCTGGTTTTATTAGGCGTGGAGCAGGAATCTGTCATTTTCAGGCCTTTTGGAGTCAATGCTGTCTCAGAGAGCCACCGCTACCCTCAAACTGGCGTGCAGGCATTTGCCCAGCACCAGTTTGGAATTTAATGCTTTGAAGTTGAGTCACTCTAGTTGTTTAGCAATTATGTTTACATTTACAGCATACAGCATTTGGCAGACACTGTAATCCAGAGCAATGTAGATCTGTGCTTGTAGTCCACAAGAAAACACATCCCTTACACTAGTAAACCTAGACTTAAAATTTTGAGCTGCCAGTAGACTTCCAGTAGAGCTGCCACAAGATTCTATCAGTGATGAAGTTAATCAGATCACACAGACAGTTTTTTAAGTTATTTGTGAAGTCTGTGTTATGTTAGTTCATGAGATGAAGATGTAGATGTTCTCCTCAGTGCTCAGTGAAGAGGAGGGTCTTCAGTCTCTGTTTGAAGACAGTGAGGGTCTCAGCAGTTGTAACGGTATGGGAAAGTTCGTTCCACCACTTTGATGCCAAAAATGAGAAAAGTTTTGATCCAGGCCCACCTATGAGAAGAGGGGTGGTCGAGGCTTGATGGTTTAAGAGGGTGGGGTGGTCGAGGCTTGATGGTTTAAGAGGGTGAGCTGGTCTGTTTTGGTTCTGTAAGGTTTAAAGTTTTAAATCTAAAGGAGAACTACAGAAACGCAGTGAAGGTCTGCAGTAGTGGAGAGCTGAGTGAGAAGTTTGGTGTATAGAAGACCAAAGGTTCTGGATCATCTGTTTAAGTCTGATGGTTTTCAGAGGAAGGTCAGTCAGGTGTAAGTTACAGTACAGTTTTGAGAAGACTGGACAAGTATCAGAGAGGCTTCAATGGTGAGGAATGAACGCAGTGAAGAAGGTATCTGCACAGTTATTTTAATGATAAGTAATGCTTTACTGTGGATTAGCATTCATAAGGTTGCATAACACTTCATGACAAGTGATAAACCTGAACAGACATTTATAAAGGCTTATTTTAACATTTTAGCCATTATGTCATCTAAAGCCTGTTGGAATTAACCATTATAAATGCTCATGAAGGTTTATGTCAGTTATCATAAATGATTTATGCCATACAGTAAAGTGTTACCACATTTATGTTTATGTTGTGTGTCGTTCATGTCTGCACTTCTAACTGCGTTAAAGGTGAAACCTACCAATTAAAAGTGAGATGGAAACCAAGTCTTTCAGTTTGTAAATACAGAGAAACTTACAGGCTCTGATTCATTTATAGTGGTGGTGAATGGAATTTGGGGCCAGCATAAATGTTGCCATTTTTATTTACTGTTCAAAACAATCATAATAATGAAAAAATGTACAAAGTAAAAATTTTGAACTGTAATGCTGACGATGGTAATGTAGTGCTAAATCTAATTGTCTTTAGGTAGTATTGTCCTTCTAATGCCATGTGCCTCATTTCAGGCCACAGCCTCTTCAAAACTATTCTAAAACAGTGTGTCTGGCAGCCGGTAGTGTATTCATAGCCATTTCAAGTAGCTTTAGAGGCATTCAACTCTTCAGACATCTCCACCTGTGTAGGAATCTTTGTCTCCTTTACAAAACAAACGCGCTTTTGCACTGGCACAAGGGACTGTGCTGTACCATGAACAAATGTTTTTCCGTTACAAATAAAGTGACCCGTACCCAAGCCAAACCCAAGCTGCTTGACTGCGGGGCTAAAAGCGGGCTGCAGCTGAGCTGACTGTATCACTGTTACCACAACATAGAAAGAGTCTATTGTTTTTTCTGTCAAACAAGACTATAAATAATAAAAGGCCACAATATCAGAAGCAGCTCTGACAGAAAGACTTTCAGCTGGTTCTACTCCATGGTGTCACGTATCCCCATGACTCCCACATGAAGGCACTTTGGTAGACTTCCATTTCAAATAATGTTTATTCATAATCAAAACAAAATTGGCACGAGGGCCAGAAACAGGACTTAAGCTTCTTCATTAAACAAAAGGAGACTGGAGAAAACCAAACCAGAATCACGGTGGACCAACAGCTCCTGTCAGTCCCAAATGCACTTAAATACACAAACTTCTTTCTCCTGAGCAGCTGAATCAAATAATGAATTAACTCAAACCCGGTGTGCTCAGGAAATATGTAACAAAAAAACCCTGGCAGCCTCTAGTGGGCGCCGACCATCGCTGTCTCCAGACATGACACGGGAACGCATTTCAGTATGATGACTGACAAATGTTGGGAGAGAATTGAGTCAGAAGCACAGTTACCGGGCTGAGATACACTGGAAAATCAATGCGTCCTGCAAGTTTTGTACCATCGCAGTACACTTTAGGTACAACACAGTTCCTGTATACCAATTGCAATTTCCTTTAATGGCACATCTGCAAACCCTTCCAAAATCCCCAAAATGGTCTCTATTCCTTTGATATAATTTTCAAGCAGCGTTCTCATTAATCAAAATTTTGCAGTCAGGTTGTAGTAATGAAGACTTTAGCAAGTAAATGGTTCTTGGTACCACTTCACTGTGAGCTGCTTACCACATCCATCATCCAGCCATCATTCCATCATTCCAGTTTCAAACCCAAACTCTCAAACCTTAGTCTTGGATCTTTAGTCTTGGAAGGTCCATGAAAAGACATTTCACTTGTGTGACATAAAATATTATATGTTACATCTTGGAATTTTAATGAAGGAAAAGGTTGTCTCTGACTAGAATCATATGAGGCTTCCACAATGATCTGCATCATTTTCCTTTTAGCCTCTTAGCTGCTTCACTGATATGCTTGATTGAATTACAGAATTATTAGATTAACAGATGTGTTCCTGGCCTGGGAAATTTATAGTCATTTACAGTCTGGCATTTGGTTATCGTCAACAAAAGCATCTTCTATCAATCCTCCTCCTTGTTTTTATACTGGCACCAAGCAGATTTGAGTTTTATTGAAGTCAGGTGATTGACGGGAGTACTTCAAGCTTATTTTTTCAGTAAACCATGTGAACGGTTCTCGGCGCCAATGCACTATGAGCTGCTTTCATTGTTCATCGCCCATTTGAATAAACCCATGGCTTAAACCCAAACCAGTCTCTCAAACCTTAGTCTTGGATTTGGATTGCATGGATGGAAAAAAAGAAATAAGGTTCTTGTGGTATTACAGAGGCCTCCAGTGAGACTGCTAAATTTAATACAGGACCCTGGCCACAAAAAAGTGGCCATTTTTGTCATGCATGAACGCACAACACTGAACAGTGTGAAATTGTTCAACGGTACCTCACTCATGCCACTTGTTGCCCAGGGATTCAAACTCACAACATTCGCAGGGGCAACTCCCGCCTAGGCATTGACTCCCTATAGAAGCCCAGTCATGGTTTAGGGTGAGTTGTGTTTACATAGACAAGTTCCTTCAAATAAAACCAAATCTACAAAATAAATTCCAAGCCTTACCTGAGAAAAACATTGTACATGAAAAATCAGCCTGACCTGCTTTAACATCTTCATTATTGTCATCTATGAAGTTGAAGAGAACTGGTCATGATTTGGTCTCCCTGTTGCTCTACTGTTGTCCCATACTCAAGTACTTGAGAAAAATCTTCACAATGTTTCAATATTTTAATCTCTAAATGAAGCCATTTTCCAAAACAGATAAAGAGTCAACAGTATGTTTATCACCTAGTGGGAATCTGCTGGAAATTTCATTCGAAAATAGGTCCAGTCTCTCAGATTACCCTTTAACCCAGCATCCCAGTTTCAAATCCAAACCAATCTCTCAAACCAGAAGGTCCATGAAATTACATTTTACTTGTATGACATAAAATGATATTGTCGAACACAAATCCACCCTTTTCAGTTTATACTCATTTAATTCTCAACCCAAAACTCTCCTTTATCTGTATGATAATTGGTTCTGGTTGGCTGTGTAATTCTTCTATGTAGATCCTGCATTGTCTGCATGTGTTTGCTGTGTGACAGCTAGTGAAGTGTAACATTCTACGGAAAGGCCAGAGACAGCCCTGTCTCCCTCAGAGAATTTTAGTGACGACACAACAAAAACGTTAATGATCGAGAGACTCCCCTGGCAGATTGCTAAGGGATTGACTGTGTGGCCGCCCTCTCCATTCAGGACGCTTGGATACTCACAGAGTGTGACCACTGATGACTGAATATAGTACTGGACACAGATGTTACACTATGATACATCTTTAAAGGCTGTTAAAAAAAAACATTCGGTCAACAGGGTTGACAGGACCTTCACATCGGCAGCTGTGAACATAGTGAAACATTCAACATGGAACAGATTGCAAGTTATGACAGAGACAATTCAAACAATTCAATAAATAGACAGTAATGTGCAGTAATGTAATGTAACAGTATAGTGTCAACATGATGTAAACCTTTCAGAGTAACTAGTGTTGCTCCATAAGTGTGATTATTGCACAGGAGGCAGTTACAGCCTTGAACAAAGTGCAAGGAATCACAAAAAGAATACAATCAATAGACAACACAACAGTAATGTAACAGTAATGTGAAGGGAATGTAAATCTGATATAATGCCACAATACAGTAATGTAAACCTTCCAGAATGAGTAATATTTCAGCATAAGTATAATATTGCACCTAGATATGAAGAGATATGAGTGATGTCTTTGTTAATGTGCTTTTATTTTTTATTATAACTTGGCCTTCTTGGAACGATGCAATGAGGGTTATTTGCTAAACCTTTTAGCATTTCGTTAGGAGCATGTCTGTGCTGCTGCCATCAATAGGTGCAGAATTCACTAATTGAAGAGCAAATTTCCAAAACTCACTCAGTCAATGTTTTGTGATTTTGTTAGGTAATACTACTATTGGCATATATTTACACTTTATGTGCAATAGTATAACCAACCAAAACTCACTCTGTCCTTGCATAATACACGGTTCAAGATTAGGTGAATTTCCAAAACTCACTCAGTAGCAAGTGGTACTTACTTACTGGTAGACAGAAGTTTACAATTTTTATGAAGTTGGCTGTCATTGGCTATATGCTGTGTCATGTAGTAGTGTCAGGCCTGGAGGTAATGACGGTGCAGCCACCCTTGCTTAAGTAAGGTTTTGTTTTCATTATTAGTCACAGCTGGTGTTTATTAGTGTTCCTGTTTTGTTACTGGTGGTTGGGTTTTTTGTTTTAGTATTTAAGGGTTTTGTGTTTGGTTTTTCGTGGTCGGTCAACCCGATCATGTCTGCCCTAGTTTATGTAAGCTTAGATCTTTGGCTCTCACGACAGTTTTGTTTTGGTTAAGAATAAAAGGACAAATTTCACTTTGAGTCTCAGTGGTGCGTTTGTGCTAGCGCTGCATGTGAGGAGAAGGGGTGGCAAAGCAAGAGAAGACGTGACAGATTGACTGACCATACAAATAAGGGCACACCGGTGGTCTTGCTGCGAAAGGGGACGCTGCAGGGACGAACAAGAGGACTTCAGCTCCAGCTTTACCTGCTTGAGAGGTGGGTCGCTGAGCTGGTTGCACCAAGACCACCATGCTCCCAAGCACCCAGACCACGCCCGCGAGCGCCGAAACCACGCTCACGACCACCGAGACCATGCTCGCTAGCGCCGAGGAGACCACCATGATCCCGAGCACTGAGACCTCCCACGCCTGCCCCCCGACTTCGGTTACCACAGTCAGGTAGCCTAGTTGGGGCAAGAGTTGGGGCAGCTCGGAGCCCGTAGACCTTTTAAGGCCCTTTGGATGAGCCATCAGGCTCTTTACCCGAGCCCTTAAGGCCCAAAGCAGCCCAGCAGCTCAGCCCATTAGCCCAGCAGCTTAGCCCGTTAGCCCAGCAGCTCAGCCTGTTAGTCCAGCAGCACAGCCCAGTAGAGAGGCCGTTAGCCACAGAGGGGCTTTTTGAGGGGCTGTTAGCTGCAGAGGGGCCTTCAGAGGGGCTGTTAGCTGCAGAGGGGTGTTCAGAGGGGCATTTAGTGGGACCGTTAGCCACAGAGGGACCTTCAGAGGGGCTAGTAGCTGCAGAGGGGCGATCAGAGGGGCCGTTAGCCAGAGAGGGGCTTTCAGAGGGGCCCGTAGCCTTAGCAGAGGGGCTTTCAGAAGGGCCCTTAGCCACAGCCACAGTAGAGGGGCCCGTAGCCACAGTAGTGGGGACCGTAGCCTTAGCCACAGTAGTGGGGCCTGTAGCCTTAGCCACAGTAGTGGGGCCCATAGCCTTAACCACAGTAGTGGGGCCCATAGCCATAGCAAAGGGGCCTGTAGCCACAGTAGTGGGGCCCAGAGCCATAGCAGAGGGACTTGCAGCTACAGTAGAGGGGCCTGTAACCTTAGCAGAGAGGCTTTCAGAGGGGTCCGTAGCCCCAGC
This sequence comes from Bryconaethiops microstoma, assembly GCA_037577275.1. Taxonomy (NCBI): domain Eukaryota; kingdom Metazoa; phylum Chordata; class Actinopteri; order Characiformes; family Alestidae; genus Bryconaethiops; species Bryconaethiops microstoma. The sequence goes on from JBBJLS010009523.1 coordinate 15,104, forward strand.
CACAGTAGAGGGGCCTCTAGCCTTAGCAGAGAGGATTTCAGAGGGGCCCGTAGCCACAGCAAAGGGGACCGTACCTGTAGCCTTAGCAGAGAGGCTTGCAGAGGGGCCGGTAGCAGCTACAGGAACGGAGGGACTTCCCCTGAATTTTTATTTTTATTTTTTTTGGTGGGGGGGGGTACTAGAGTGTTCGAGAGCTCCTAAGGAGCTTCTTGGAAAAAATTAGGCCCCAAGGACAGGGAGGAGCCTCTGATAGGGGGCTCTACATCAGTGGTCTGCGAGGGGCTCCCTGCAGAAGGGCTCCCAGGAGGGGGCCTTGTCTGGGAGAATGGAGAGGAGCTATCTGGAGCGGGCTCCATCTCTGAGGACAGCAAGGTGTTCCCCACTGAGGGGCTCCCAGGTGGGGGCTCCCGGTAGGGGGCTCCACCCCTGAGGACAGAGAGGGGCTACCAGTAGGGGGCTCCGCCCCTGTGGACTGTGAGGGGCTCCCTGATGGGAGCTCCCTATTGGTCTGGGACTCTCAAAGGGAAGAGTCCCATGTGACCCACCTGGGCTGCCCTGGTGTTTATTAGTGTTCCTGTTTTGTTACTGGTGGTTGGGTTTTGTGTTTTAGTATTTAAGGGTTTTGTGTTTGGTTTTTCGTGGTCGGTCAACCTGATCGTTATTTGTTGTGCTCCTGTCTCCCCTAGTTTATGTAAGCTTAGATCTAGAGTTTGGCTCTCAAGCCAGTTTTGTTTTGGTTAAGAATAACTTGTTTCTCTCTCAAAACAGGCTCCTGGACCCCCACCAGTCGGGGTTTAAGACAGCCCACTCCACCGAAACTGCTCTACTTGCCGTCTCAGAAGAACTTCTTGCAGCAAGATCAGCCAA
>JBBJLS010009533.1:0-15970 GCA_037577275.1 Bryconaethiops microstoma
TTACACTGAACTCCTGCAGTGCTAGAATGTAAATACCGATGTTACCCCTGTATAGACTGTACTGTAATTCATGCACGAGTGTTTTCTTTGGTATGCATTGTCATTTTCTTTGGTATAAGCAAAGGAAATACAGTAATAAATTAATTTAATTTACAGTAATAAAAATACAGGGCTTTAAGAAGAAAACAACGAAAAACACAAGAACACTCAGTGAAACACTCGAGTGTTCTGCGGGAAACTGTTCTGATGTCGGAATGCTGGACTGCAGCTGCCAGAGATGAGTCACAAGGCAGCAGTTATATTTTTTATGGAAATGTAGATGAATTTATGTAAATAATTACAAAACTAGTAAATTATATTAATCTTAATAATTTAGCACTAAAATGCATGCAAAATCTTATATTGCCACGAAAAACAAATGCAGTGGATATCTGTGGTTTCCGCAAATTTGAGGGGGTTTCCATGAACAATTATTCGTTCGGTTCCATGAAAAAATCCACAAATGACTCAGGTCGCGACTTTGCAGGGATACACTGTATATACTTCTATTTACAATCATTATGGTCAAGTTGATCATCAAAGAATCACAGACAGAAGAACTACAGCCATATACAAAGGTCTTTTTACCCCTTTTCAATGCTTGGTTGATTTTCTAAGTGAAAATAGGTTAATCCTCTGCAAGGAACAAACATAAATGGCATTTTTTTCTGCAAGTATAATGCATAAATAAAACTAAGTATAAACTGTTTCATAACTTTCGCGTCCCAATATTGTGTTTATGTATTACTGTCACCTGTAGATGAATGTGAACTTATTTACATATGACAAAACATGTCATTGGACCAAGGGTGACTGAAGTTTTGAACACAACTGTACTTAATCTTTCAAATAATGGAGTGAATTGAAGGTACAGCAGGAATGTTTGTGGTGAGGTTGGCTCGTCACCTTATTTGGATCAGGGCAGGTAGGGAGCGCTCCGCCTGTGTGTAGTATTCTTGGAAAAGTTGAAGTGGGTGATCAGGAGGCAATTCAGCTGACAGACAGACAGACACACACACACACAAAAACACAAACACACACAAAGTTACTTGACACTGTCAAGTAACAACAAACCTCAAAAGAAGAGTGTTGTTCTTGCGCTTCTACTAAGACCTCCTTGTGGGTTAAAAACAGTCCTGCAACAAAGGAACCAGCTTCACATGTGAATAATGGAAGACCTATTCAACACCACAAGTTCAAATAAGTAAATTACCTCCAAATAACATGTTAGTGATTTCCTGTTTCTTATGCAGCAGCTTCTCCCTTTCCTTCTTCAGCCTTTTTTCTCGGTCTCGTTTGCGCTCCTCCTCCTGCTCTCCCTCCAGCATGACTTTCAGGGCTTTCTCCTCCGCCCCGTAGACTGCTGTGCGCTTCTTGATCAGACTCCTCAGACGTGTCAGGTGGCCCTCGAATACCTCGTCACACTCCTTCTCTGGAAACATGCCTGCCAAAAGAAATGTATAACGTAGCATTTTACGTACACTTTTTTTAAATGCCTTTATACTATTGTTTGGCATATTGAGTAGATGCAAAAAGGACACTTGAAATGAACTCCAGACCTTTTACTTGCTCCTTGTAAATAATATAATGAGGGAAACACACACACCTGGCCATGGAACAGCTAAGCAGTCAACTGTCCCATTACTTTTGGTCCCTTAAAAAGTGGGAGGCTCATATACAAATTGTTGTAATTCCTACACCGTTCACCTGATTTGTATGTAAATACCCTCAAATTAAAGCTGAAAGTCTGCAGTTAAAGCACATTTGTCGAAGCAGACAGAAAAAACATTTAGAAAGCTTTCCGTGCTGCCTCCTTCACCCAGAGCTAGATCTCATCAGAGTGAGCTCCACATGGTTCACCCTGCAGTGTCTCAGACCACAGTTTCTGCTTCAGAAAGAAAAGGGAATAGATTATCATTTCAAAAACCCAGTACAGCAGGCTCCTGAAATTTGTGGAATTTATGTTCCAAGAGCACATTTATGTATTAAAAGTTCTCCTGGGTCTAGCAACATAAATTAAAGTAATAAACAAACATATATTTACATGTTTATTTTAAACCAGTTTGCTTGATGTTCACCTTTTTCTTTCCTCTTCCAGCTGTCATGATTACAATGTGCCACATCTACAATGTATAATTGTTTCATCTTGCAAACCGAAGCTGATAATGTTTAAAAAAAGAGTTTCAATAAAGTTTTTTACTCCATTTTCGTTAACATTTTATTAGTTGGTTTCATCTGTTTTAGACAATTATCTCTCAACATCATATTCTGTAATACAAAAATGTAATACAAATACAATACAAATAAATGTAACAGAAAATAAATGTAATACAAAAGCAGTGAAGCTATATGTATAAGAAGCATTTTATTCTAAATATTCAGTCATATGAATTTTCAGTTGTAATTGCATTATTTCTTTCTATGACAACAAAGTGAAACATACTTGGAAGTCTCATTTTCTCTGGACATTTTTCATGAAATCTCTAACTAAGCAGTCTGAAATGCAGTCTGAAAAGTAACTATATAGAAAGTAAATCTGACTGAAAATATAGACAATGCCCAATGAATTCATATGTCATATTCTTGACAATTATAAGCAACATTCAAGGGACCGCACTAATCTGGTTGGGAAGTTAAGGGGAACCCCAAAAAAAACCCACACACACGCAGATGCAGATTTTTATGTACACCAAAAGAATTCCCTCTAACCAATAAATCCAAGCTGTGGCAAACCAGTCTCTTTTCTCTGCTCTCCAACTATCATGGCCTCGGCACGTCTGCCCTGCCTACAACGGTCCCTGTAACTGGATTACTGAACCTAAGTTTGCTTTGTCCTTTTCACAATCGTTAGTCTCAGTTTAACATAACATGTTATCATTGTTATTTTGTTTAGCTCTCCTTAGATTAGGTTGATCTGTCTTTCTTTTGGTTGGCTTGCTTAGGTTACTTGTTACCTTGTATTGTTAGATGAAATAGTTACGACTCTCAACTGTCTGCTATCTCTCTCTTCCTTACATAAAGACTTCCTTCCTTGGAAGTCTTTGTCTGGTCACCATCATTGTACCTTGTGTTTACAGCAAGAGTTTAGTCATAAGTTCACCATCCATCATGACATGCTTGAGGTGCAAACAACAGCAACAAAACCCCAGGTGTTCATAGGTGCAGTATGTCTGGCCACCAGAGGCACCAGTGCAAAAATTGCTTGCACCATCGCTTGTCTGTGTACTCACTTTGTCTCCATCGACAAGCTGTTCCATCCACTAAAATGTAATGCTAAACTAAATGTTTGTTAGACTGTTGTAGGTTTGAAATGATGTTTTATTTTGTAGGTTGTAAAGGATCAGAAAACTACCAGATAAGTAATATTATCTCGCTAAAGCACCGGTCAAGGGGTGTTATAGCGAGTGAGCATTCTTGAGACTGATGCATTGGAAGCAGGAAAAATAGATGTAAAGATCTAAGGTCCATATTGTGATGGATTGAGTCACCGAAAGAAGAAGCTGACCTGGTCTGATGAATCATGTTTTGTTTTTTACATCTTGTGGGTGGTCGCATGTGTGTGGGTGTGTGTTACCTGGGAAGGGATGGTGCCAGGATGCATTATGGGAAGAAGGTCAGGCAGCAGCTTTAGTGTAGTGCCTTGGGCAATGTTGGAAAACATGCTTTCACTTAGATGTTGCTTGACATGTATCACCTACCTAAACATTGCTACAGACCAAGTACATCCCTTCATTGAAGCAGTGTTTCCTAATGGGCCACTGCAAACACTGCTCAAGAACTGTCTGAGGAACATGACAGAGATGAAGGTGCTGAGTTAGCCTTAGATCTCAGTCTGATTGAACATCTGTGGAATGTGCTGGATTAATTGTCAAATTTATGGAGGCCCCATCGCACAACTTAGAGGACTAAAGGATCTGCTGATAATGTTTTGGTCCAGATACCAGAGCACGTCTTCAGAGGGCTCATGAAATCCAAGCACTGATAGAGCAGAGCTGTTTTTGTATGACATGAGGGACCTACACCATAATCAAAGTTCAGTGATCAGATAAGGTAATTTTTCACTGTAAGATATGGGTTGAGCATAAAAAGATCAATGATCAATCAGAAAAGCATTATAACCACTGTGAAGAGTGGGATGTTTATTTCAAGGCTGTGTTGTAAATATAATTAAAGTACACACATTTCAATGGCCATCACATTCTAAAACTGCTGTTTAGCTGGAGGAAGTGGGAGCAGCTCAGCATTTTGCAAATTATCCCATAATGCTGTCCTTGTCTCTGCTGACCTATGCATGCAAACACATGCAAAATAAATCCTGCTATCATATCAGGGATAGATCTTTGTGCAAAAAAGACAAGCTTGTCTTATGTTCCCAGTACAGGTAACATAACTGGAATATGTGCAAACTATGTTTCACAGCTCCTGTTCATGCACATTAGCAAATCGATGCACAAAATGGAAAAAATGACCCTAAATTGACAGGGATGTGGTGTATAAGCAATGAAAAGCTTTCTTGACCATCCATTGGTAGAAACTTGTGCAACGTTTTATGACCCTAAAAATGCTATCTCACCTGAAGGTCCCTAGTGAACCTAAGCTCTAGCTCTTTAGAAAGATGAGTAGTAGTTGAATGAACTGATAAGGTTCTTTTATTGAAAGATCTGGGTGCTCTTCAGTTCCACCACAAACTCATATTAGTTCTCTTTTCTGCTTACATTCTGGGTTAAAATCCACAAGCCATTTTTTAAAGACATTCCTCACCTTGAATATAGGCATCTTGGGAACTGTCCTTCAATAATATTATTTTAATGCTATTATCAGACTACATGGTTTTTGGTCTTCATATCAGATTTGGCAATCTGACACGCAAGACATTTGGATCACTGAAACTTCCAATGCACTCTACCCCAGGTGACAACACCGCTTAACATGATGGAGACAGAAGGGGTCAAAGGACACAGAGATATACAGAGAGGATAGAGAGCGATACAGGATCAAAAGGATAAAAGAAGGTGCACAAACAACAACGAATGTTCAGATAGGGTTTACAGTCACTGAGATAGCAGGGCTCCAGACAAAATGAAAACCTTACAAAATATTTAGGAGCCAAATATTTTTTTTTAGGAGCCATCATCTCTGTTAAATGTGATATAAATAAAAAAATATTGTCATTGCACATTTTGTCTCCAGCCCCCATGTAAAGAGCGTTAAAACGAAACAAACACATTGCGCGTGTGTGTGAGGGAGCGTGAGGAACGAGTGAAATGTTCTCAAAAATGATTTCTTAACCCCATGCGCATACAATACAATGTTTGTATTTTTGTCACGCAGTCTTATTGTGTTTTCATCACAAAACCACGTCTACCTGCCTAACTTTGCATAGTGCTTTCACCACTCGCAGTATGGCCATGCACTGATAGACCGTGTGAACTGGGAACAGTGAATGCGGCGTCTACCCTGTCTGTCTATGCGTTTGGGAGCCAAAGGAGCCGGATCTTCTTAGTGATCTGATCCAAACCATCCGACTCATTAAAAAGAACCGAAATTCCCATAACTAAGCACGTGATAGTGTAGTAAGAGCGGCAGGCTGGGTTTGAGCATAATGTGAAACCACGGACTGCTCTTAGGTGTTTTTAGTTTCTGCTCTCACAGGGGATGAATTGTATAGCAGTGTTTGAGGGTGTCTAAAGCTAAATCTATGCTTTGACTGGATCTGCTGGATGTTGCATTAAGCCCTCTGAAGAAACTATCAGCAAAAACAAAAAAAAGATGGCCGATCTTTAATATGTTTACACTTTGTAATGGCAGGCCCAATAGTGCAGATATAGAGTGTAGGTCTGGCCCAGAACCTCAAATGGGGAGCCAACAAATATAACATCACACATTGTCCAAAAGCTCCACTTTAACATGGGTTTTTAAACTGTCAGTATTTCCAGTGCATCTTGAATGTGTATGGTGGCAAAACATTCATGTCTTTCAGATAAGACAAACACTGAAAGATACGTATTCAATAACGAGGTAATGATCAGAGAATCATACAGACCTGGTCAGTCTGAGGAACCAGACTGAGATGCAGCAGATCTGGGATTTGGCCAAAACTTCAAGCTGTGTCGATATTTGGATTGTTCTGTTTAACGACTGCTGGCAGTGCTCAGATCAGAGTATCTCCACACTGGTGTAAACAGCCAGTTAAAAGTAATCGAAAGGGAAACTGTACTGCGATATCTGCTGCCCATGGTCACTGGGAAACCGTGAACTGCAAAACAAAGAATGTATTAATCTGCCATGAGTATGAGTCATGTTGCCCTATCCATCTTATTTACCAACGTCATTCTTTGTTTACCTTTGAAATGTGTGTTTCCTGCAAAATCTTCTCATAGAAATGTAAGAGGTTCTATAATTTATGAAGATTGAGATCATATCTAAAATTTCAGTTGATCCTTTATACAGGAGCTCAAGAGCAGCAGTGGATCAGCCTGCCTGCAAACAAGTCACTCAATTTCATCTGCACCACCTATGAAGGTTAATTACTGTGTGTAAGTGTTCTTGGATAATGTTTTAAAATGTTTTTTTCTTTATGTTCCCAAAATTGAAGACCACTTCCATATCTGTATCAGTCAGTTCAAGCCAGTTTAAACAACATTTTTATATGCTTCACTAATTAATACATGCTTATTAACGTAACATTTCTTTATATTTTAAAGTGCTTGCTGAGCATGTTTAATTTTTTTTAAAACCTGTAACAATCCTGTATATCTGCTGTTTATTTAAGGTTTTTTTTTATTTAGAATTTTTTTTCCAAATTAATAAAAAGATTCAATTCAAGGTCTTACATATATTTAGGTAAATGTTATATTTGAGCCTATAAAAGGCAGATTAGTTTGAAAAGTCAAAACTTTTTGCTTACATTTATAAATTAAATTTTACTTATATTTGAATAATTTTTTTAATTTGAATTTTATTATACTTTACTTGCTAATATGTATCCACCAATTTATTCTCTCCAACTCAAAAATACTAAGACCAACCAAGATTACACCCATACATGGAAACTTAATCCAGCTCCTAACATGGATATTCAAATCAGATCTATACACAGATTAAGTCCAATGCCAAACCTTAACTCTGTTTTAAGTCTGATTACAAATTCTTATTAAGTTAAGAGGAAATTTTGGTTGTGCATGATGAAGCCCCTTTAATATACATAGGTTAGGGTATATTATGCAAAACTCACATTTTTGCATCCTTTTGTATTTCCAATTGGGTCTCTACTGCTCCTACAAACACTACAAGCGTGAAAAAAAAAATGTCCATCTGTTTTCCGTGAGTAATTTGAAAGATTTTGGTGTCAGGAATCATATGCTTCTATGAGCCATTTGGACAGCTCCCTTATTTTGATGTCAGGATAAGGAAATTTGCATAGAACTACCCCTCATCTGCCATTTTTGTACTGGGATTATGACCTTTAAGCCATTTACCATTGTTCTTATTGAACACATGCTTTCCCCATGCCAACTACTATTGGGTATCTGATTGATCAGTGGTAAGAAAATTTTATTTAAGCAATAGCAGTAAAACTTGGATGTGCCAGATAGAGAGACACTAACCACTAGAGAGCTTTCCCATTTTTTCTCGTTATCTATAATGTTGAGATGGCATTTGAAGCATGGGGAACAACAAAGACATCAGTCAATAAGTAACCAAATTCACCACCACAGGATCTGTGAATCCATGTTAAAGCCAAAGAATGCATATCAAGAAACACATAACTTACATATGAAAACCCACCATGGCCACAGTCTCCAGATCCTATTCCACTGTGTCACCCAACAGGAGAGGAACTGCATGGAGATGCAGGGAATCGTGGCCACCACATGAAAAGTCAGTAAACCTCTGCACCTACACTTTATTCATTGTTTATTTAGTTTATTCTTTTAATCATGTTAATCACAAATAAGTTTCACACAGTTTGATTTATAAAGTGTACATGTTTTTATTTTTGACAATACGTAAGTTATCTGTTTGAAGTGCACAATTTAGTTAACTTTTGTAACACCAAAGTTTTATTGCTTAGTTATGTTTCCTTATTCTTAATTTTGTTTGAGTTACCAGTGCATTGTATGGCCAGGCTGGCTGAAAGGGTTCGGCCCCAGAAATGTAGCTACTTTATAGGGGAAGTGGCTAATTGTGGCAAACCAAGTGGCTGCAGCTCCCAACCCCACCTTCCCACACACACACACACACACACACACACACACACACACACACACACACACACAGCTGCAGCCACTTGGTTTGCCCCATTAGCCACTAATTGTTTGTGTGTATATATGTGCCCCTTTATGTTTGTTGAGGAGGTCAGTTAGTTTTTGTCACTTTGTTTGAGTTTTTGGTAGTTCTTTTTCATTGACCTCTTCCTGGGGTTTCCTTATGGGGTTATACAAACTTGTTTTTATTTTTGGATAAATAAATTTATTATTTTTTGATATCTACCCTGTGTTTTCTTATTGCCTGCTGGTTTGGTCCATCACAGAATCCATGTTTGACCGTGCCTGTAGCTTCAGTCTCCTCTTTTCCATACTTTTCCAGTTTGCATAGAGCTTTAAATCAGGCAGGGAATTTTTCCTAAGTACATCAGTCATAGTCGGACACAACCATCACTGAGTTGATTTTTGAGTCAATTAATCTGAGAATCCCCATTACTAATAACAGAGCTGGTAACATTACCATGTAGTGGAAGAACACAAACCCCAAGATTCTGTTTGAAGTTTGTAGTCTTAAAATGAATCACACCTGAATATGTCTTCCATAGTTGTCAGAAAATATAGTTTTCTGTTGTCAAGTTGGAGAGATCATTCCCTGGTGACTTCTGCCTCATGAGGCCTCCTCTTGCTTTTTTCATGCAAATGCTTGACTCCATAAAACTACAGGGCTTTCCAGCTGACATTAGACATCTAAACAACATATACCTGTACAAATCTGTACAAATCAGCACAAATGAAGTATTTGTGGCAGAACATTTTATTTTTGCCACCTACTTTTTAAGGTTTTTGTAAAAGTCATTCTACAGCACACCAAACCTTTGATCACTGGCAGCCTATGAGGAACATATCTCAAACCTCAATGGAATAAAAGGTTATAATTGGCACCCAAATATTGGTGAATATATTGGCAAATGTATTGGAGGCAATGCATGGGCTATATTCAGTCAGTACTACATCTAACTAAAACCAAGAAAAGAGAGCACATTCCTCCAATTCTCAGGTCCTTACACTGGCTCCCAGTTCGGTACAGAATTCGTACTTATTGTGTACAAGTCACTCAAGGGTTTGGGTCCTAAATAGTTCAGAGATGCAAGCACAGAGTGTTTTCATACTGAGTTTTTTTTTCTACAAATTTTTATTTAGATTTATTTACACTATTTTGTATTGTTGTCGTCTCTGTGTCTTCACATTCATTACATAAGCAGTTTTCTCCAGGATCAAAGTTTTCTGATTCTGATATGTTTGTATATATATATATATATATATATATGTATGTATATATTCCTGGTTGGGCTCTAAGATCTGCAGGAGCTGGTCAGCTAGTGGTGAATAGAGCTGAAACTGAACATGGGGAAATGGCATTTAGTCAATATGCAGTTCACCAACTGTAGTTTTAAAAACCTGCTAAAAACTTTCCCTATTCTCCTCTGCCTTCTTTTAAACATCTTTACTTCTATTTCTATGTTATGTATACTTTTATTTTATCAACTATTTACTGTATTTTATTTTGTACTCTATTTCTGTGAAGCACATTAAATGATCTTTTGTGCATGATAGCGTGCTAAATAAATATGCTTGAACTTGAACTATTGAATTAACAAGTTTTTGACCTTGTTTTGAATTCATCCTGAGGAAAAGTGAATATTAAATCTATTTATTGATCTTAAACGTCAAAAACTAAGAGATGATGTTAAGTGCCCCTCACTCAGACATCCACTACTCCTTCATCAGCAGATAGGAACCAGGTTGGAGTGTTGCTGGATCTCATCCCTTTTGGCAAATTTATTTTGCATACATTCTTCCATCTTTGCACCTCATCCTTCCTTATCTCCTCAGACGGAGAAGATAAGACGTGAGGAAAGATGTGAGATCCACGTGGTAACCAATCTCAGATCTCAGCTATTTCTCAGCTATTTCATGCACAAAAATTAGTTGGTCATTTGGTTAGGCTGTATATTTCCTGTTTCTTTTACAGTTACAGCCAATTAAATTAAATTCATAACCTATTCCCAGTCTAAGCACCAAACAAAGCTTATTTGAAGAGATACTGTATGTTTTCCAGGACACACATGAGCTTCCAGGAATGCCTGAGCTTCATGCATTCATGAGAAGGACATAAGCAGCATTCATTTGCTAAATAAATCCACATGGGTACATGGCTCCCTATGAGGAAACTGATGCTGCATGCTGTTATTGTAATCAGAGCACCACATGGACAGTGTGTCCTCAAAGCTCTGACGTCCTCTGTCTCATATCACTCTGCCGCCTTTGTGGACCACTGGGGGTGGACAAAGATTATTCTGCACCATTTGCACTGCATAGCAGCCTCAGGGGCTCAAGATGGAGCTCACAGTGTGTATCTGTATGTGTACGCATGTGTGGTGATAAAAAATGGAGCTGGCATGCCAAGCAGAGTGGCCAGGGGTACATTGAAAGAAATAAAAAACAGATTGAGTATAAGAACAGTGAAGAACAAGGCCATTTCTTGATCAATATCTGACAGTTTCTAAAACCATGTGTCCAAGATATAGTGCGTGTCTTGTACCTCCACTGTCAGTCCTGGCCTATAGCCTTTAAGGATCTTAAGCAAACTGCTTCACGTTGTCCAGCTAAAACCCCAAAATAAAATACATCTTTATCTTTATGCTCAAGCATCTAAAAGACATAATGGTACCTTAAAGTTGTTAAGGGGACCCCTGAACAGGTAGATATGTCATGTAGAGCTGGAACTGTGCACTATGTAAGTGCAAATTTGTCATACATGAACAAACCACAGCACAGCACACAGAGTGAACTGCACAAAATTGTTCTCTGCATTTAATCCATTCACCCAAGTGAAGCAGTGGGCAGCCAGGAACACAGCACCCAGGGAGTAGTGTGTGGGATAGTACCTTGTTCAAGGGAACCTTAGTGGTGCCACTAGCAGCCCTGGGATTTAAACCCACAACCTTCTGATCACAGGGGCAACTCCCTAACCACTAGGCCACTAGCTACCCTAGTGGTTAGGTGTACAATTACAAACTGTAGAACATTATTTGATGCACATTAGGTGGGCTGAATGAACTTTACAGACCCTCCTGTTAATATTCAGTGCTAAGGCTGTTAATGCAATATTTCCAGAATGACACTAAGATAATGTGTTTGGTTGGTGTGTCTTAAACCCACCTCACTGTCACTACTATGTTGAGAGTAGACCATGAACTGAGGTAAACGATGATCATAGACTGAATCAACAGATGAGCCATGATCTCTGTACACCAGCCAGATGGGTTAAAAAGGAGGAGTTTCTTATAAACTGTCTGGCCATCCTTTTGATAAAACTGTCAACTCACTTTCCACTCTTTGGACTAAAAAGTTTTGATTGACACCTGCCACAATGAGGCCATTCAAGTCAGCAGTGGCAGTGTCCCTCTGACTTGTTCTTTGATTAGCTTGTTCCTCTGAGACAAACCACCAGGCCGCACAGTTCTTTTTTTAATTAGTACACAGCCAGTACCCACATTAGACACACAATGATGAAGCACCCTGCTTGAGCAGCTACAGCTCCTTTTCCACAACCTCAAAGCTTCAAAGATGCATGCAGGAAAATTGGGTTAAAAAAACAAATTCCACTTGACCAGTTACTGGCTGATACAAGTAAAAAGCTCAGAAATGATCAGAATTGATCAGAATTGTCAGAAATATTTTTCTTAAAAAGTTATGATAGATATGATATAATAGTGATGATATATCACCATACGTAAATATATTTTTAATGAATCTCTATACATTTTTCAAAAATCTACTAAAAATAAAACCATTTCTACCTTTTTACTTGGTTATTTAAATATGACACATGTCTGCCAAATTTAATGGACAATTTTTATTCATTTTTAAATTAAAAAAAAGTCCTCCATGGGCACAGCAATGATTCATCTGGAAAGTCATATAAGCATCTAAGCAGCTGCAGGCCACTCTCTATTTAGGTGATTCCACTATCAGAAAGAGACTAGGCCAAAATGATAGTGATGCTTTGCAGATTCTGGGCCTGGACAACATGGCAATCATAACCGCTAGAAGAAAATCCTACTGGTGAATCCATCTCCTGTGATCTGAAGCTGGGTTATGCAGCAAGAAAATGATCTGAAACCCAATGGGTCAAAATAAACAAAATGAAGGTTGTGGAGAGGCCTGGTCAAGGTCATGACTTTGAGCTTCATTGAGATGTTGTGGCAGGAGCTAAAATAGTCAGTTGATGATCAAAACCCCTCCAGTTCTGAAAAGACTAGTGGTTCAGAATTTCTCCACAGAAATGTCAAAGATCGATCTCTAATTATAGAATTTGTTGGGCAGCAGTTGTTGCTGCTAAAGGACAGTTGTTAAGTTGGGGAGGGAAGCATTTTCTAGGTGTTCATGCATTTAGAAATTGTATTTTGTGTTCATGTTCTCCTCGTCTTCTATTATGTTTTGTATGAGGAACTAAAACCATCCAGTGCACTGTATATAGTTTACTAGTATGTCTGTCTGAGCTGAAATCCATCTTCACAGTTCAGACTTGCCATTGAGCTTTCAAACATGTTTTTTCCACACAGTTTTGTCTGTGAGTGAGTTATAACAGTGCAGTGAGAAAGGAAACACACTCTAGGCCTGCTGTTGGCTGTGGGCGATCCACTTGGTCATACGGGGGAATTTGATTACTCGAGTTGGCTTTGGTCCGGTCGAGGTTATATATTAGCCTGCTTGAACAGATGGGTCTACACGGCTGCTGAAATTACTACAGAAACAAGGAACACAGAGCCATTTATTGCAGGTCGTGGCAGCTCCTAAGTGGCTGTAGGTGGTTTGGATGACCACTGGGGAATGTCCAGCCGAAGGGGGGGGCAGTGATTTTCCACACCTGATATCCTCCCTTTGCCCCACATATTGGTGCTGCCCTCTTGTGCTTTCTAGCTGTTTTGCCAGCCTGTGTGAGTAACGCATGCATGAGTGTGTGTGTGTGTGTGTGTGTGTGTGTGTGTGTGTGTATGTGTGTGTGTGTTTCAGCCTTTTTTTGCTGAAAGATTTAATTTGTCTGAAGTGGTGCTGTTCATGCCCAGTCACATCACAGGGGCCAGAACAGGTGTTTAAAATTCATTGTAGCTTTCCCTGCCGAGCCTAGAGAAAGAGAGGAGAGAGAGAGAAAAAGAAAGAAAAAGAGTGAGCAAGTAAGAAAGAGGGAGCAAGTGAGACACAAAGAGAGAGAGCATGAACAAGAGATTACGAGCGAGAGAGACAGAGAGAAAGGGAGAGTGAAAGAGAGAGAGATCACATTCTGATGCCATCAAAGGTATTCAATGGCCCTTGTATGCATGGAAGGGGCTGAGAAAGGAAGGCCAACACACACACACACACACACACAAACACACCTGCCTATTAAGTCATTAACTTTGCATTCAAATGGATCTCCATGCTCCTAAAGGCACTGGCCAAGAGCAAAGTTCCTCTGGCAGTGATAAATGAAGAACGGATACACAATTGAGCAATTAGTGCTGCCAAGTTGCTTATTATACTGTTGAATGCAAAAGTTTGAACACCCCCAGTCAAAATAAACACAGAATCTTTATAGGGACAGCACAATGCAGTACTGATATCACAGTATCTGCTGACACCGTTACCATTCCAACACTGTCTTTTCAATAACTATAGCTTTACATGAGTCTAAATCCAGTATGGAGTTCTGCACATGTGGTTTAATCATCAGGGGCTCTTTCTTAGACAAATTATACACTATTTGGGTGCAGGAATTTGTATTTTAATTAGCACACTATGTTGGGAGCAGTAAGCCATTTTTGACACAGAGTTAGTTAGCATTTAGTTATGGGTTTGTTGGTGGACAGAATAAGGTTTTTCATTATTTATTATTTGTAATAATTCAGTAAGCTTATTGTCATGAGCCTGGACATAATCGAAATTTAGTGTAAATAAAAAAATATAAAATGATGGAATGAAGTAAAATTATGTTCCTGAACCAAATCAGCTTGTTCAGTACCTTTAGTCAATTTTGTAAAAATGGACCATAAACCTAACAGTTAAGGAAGTTTTTTGATGTGCTTCTCTTGCTTCATTTCATAAGTGGGTCTAGAGACCCCTATATGGGTCCTAGCATGAAAGCATTTGATAACCTGTACCACTTTTGGTTCCCTAAAGACTCTTTAGGTATGTAAACATTAAGGAGGCTCAACAAGGTAAGAAAAAGGCTTTCCTATCAAAGCATTACATTATGATTTCTTTAAACTTTTAAACATTTGTTCACATTTAAAGACATGGCTCTACAAAACCACCTCAATTAACCATTATTTTTAAGAGTGTACAACTAACTTGTGGAAGACACAAAAAAGAATGGAGATCTGTAGTGGTTAGTCTTGCTCATCATTTGCCTTTGACACCTCTCTGATCTTAGATTGGTGCTGCTTTGAGAATAGGCTTGGTAAAACTGGTGCGAGTTGCAATAAAGTGCTGCATGGAGGGCTGACTGAAAAAAAGAATGCATTCTCAAAGTGAAATCAGCAGACTCAGCATGAGTTCTTTGACTTTGATAACAGGTTATGCAGTTGTTTGAACTCTAGACATTACCTGGAGATGCTGTATGTGTAAAGGCAAATGTCCGAATCAGTTAGAGCACAAATTAAATTGACTTTACCCTGAACAAATTATAGTCTGCACATTTCACAGCAAGCATGTTGATGATGTTATCTCATGACTGACATGAAATCGTAAGCAAACAAATATCTGAGAATGAGAAAAGTGTCTTTAATATGCAGACCACTGGAGAGACAGTAAGATTTGGGAACTGTTGGTAAGGGCTGATTTTAATTCAAGGAGTGATGAAAGATTTGGTAGTCTATGACCAAATGTGTACTGGTTATGTAAGAGCATTGTGTTCCACCTTCTGCATGCTCCACCCAGACAGGTTCCCTCTCCTAAACCACATGGGGCATTTCCAGTATGGGAGAATCTCCTCCTGTGTGCTACATGTGTGAAAGGGCATTTCCAGACAGTTTCCAAATCTGATTTTATGGACGTTGTCCAAAAAATGGCTAAGGTTTTATAGACTGTTGCCCACCTTGTAGGGTATTTCCAAAACTAATTTCAAAAAGAAGAGGAGTTTTGTGGCTGACGTGTGTTCCAGGATCCAAAAACAAATATTCCACTTGAATTCCGTTTGCAGGTTTATTTTTAACAAACCATGTGTGAATTCCATGTATGTGTGTATATATATATATATATATATATATACATACAAATCAAAGGGTTCCAAATAAATACTGACTCGTGCACTCCGCTTCTCAAGCCGTGTCCCTAAACTAAAGGCCTCTATACCACGCCTAGCGCAGCAATTGCCCCTACGTGCTTAAAGTGACAGTACCTATTTTAATCATTACAAATGCAAAGACACTAAATCGAAGTTTTAATTATGTACATTATAACTTATGAACTATGTGAATCATTAACATGAAATATCAAATATAAACTTATTTTAAACTCCAGTGTGTAAAACAGACACCTGGCACCTACACACCTGTTGTCATTGCTGCCTTTTACCACATCATCATAATTTTTGGTCAGACAGAACAATTCAATTCAATTCAATTCAATTTTATTTATATAGCGCTTTTTACAACCAGGTTGTCACAAAGCAGCTTTACAAA
>JBBJLS010009541.1:779-15970 GCA_037577275.1 Bryconaethiops microstoma
CCCCCCCCCCCCCCCCCCCCCACCTGCTTAGAAGAAACAAGTCAGACTTCAATAATCTCCAAATAAGAAGACGATTTATTTCTGATCAGACAAAGAAAAGACCATAACATCCAAAAGAAAACTTTGTTGTCTTATAAATAAGCCTATACAACATCTGAAATTTCTCTTAGTGATTCAAATACAGGTATTGACTACCAGAGTTAAACAGCTTTGAGATCCATAAAGAGAAGAAACCTGAAAAGCCAATGAGAACAGCAACTTCTGTCTTAATTTGTTTTTTTTTCTTTTGCTCCTCATTTCTCCAAGAGGGGGGTTAGGAGAAACAAGTCAGACTTCAATAATCTCCAAATAGTGAAAGAAAAAGACTGGTAGGAGCAGTACGATCTTCCTGTTACTGTTCAGCCTAATCACAATATCTTGATATGCCTTGTTCCATGTTCAACTAATTTAGGATCAGGATTAACAGAAACATATATATGGGCTTAATTAAAAGTAATGTTCTCATCTGTTCTCTCCTGATCTTCTTGCACTACTCTTACATAAAGATTGTAGCACTTAGAACTCTCCTCTGGTTCTCACACTATCCTGAAAGTTGAATGTTTTCTTATATTTTAAGTTGCTTTGGATAAAGGCCAAATGAATGTAACTTAACGAAATGTCATCAGATTCTGAGTTTTCTTCTCTTCAACAGCCATTAACACGTTTATAGATCTCGAAACTGACACAAATGAGGAGGTGAACTGTGTAAGCAGGTGGAAATGTACCTGTGGAAATATGTTTGCCCCAGGCTGTGGAGTGTTTGAATGAAAATACTCTCAGCTTGTAGAGACAGACGTTTCACTCTTGGGAAACTCCAGTCAGTTTCCTGTCCGTCCTCTTACACTGCTGAAGTGACAGCTTTCCTCCAGGGTCTCCTCCGTAAAACACACCAAAAACCCACAGTCGCGATGTTTTATCACAGTCGCAATGTTTTATCACCGGTACTCCACGATGATGCCGGGCAGGTTTGACATTTTAATGTTATTTTCCAGTCGATAAATCATCAAAACCCTGGCGACAGACTGCGAGGTTCCTCTGGCTCGCCTCCTGGACGCTGGAGAACATGATCCAGATACTTTCCCTCCAGCTTCTTCTGCTCCTCGTCCATCTGCCCAAGTCCGAAGGTAAGTTAATATCTTCAGACCCAAAACAGCGTTTAAACTCCTAAGAGTTTCCTCTTCAGTCGAAACGGTGAAAACGAAAGCGTCAAACAGGAGCAATAATTAAAGAGGAGGGGAAAATGTAGCTACTTTTGAACTGAAGCCAAACTATATTTCCTACTGCGCCCAGTCCCACCTTAAACAGCAACAAAGTGAACAGTTACATGTATTTTAGTTTATTACATTACTAGTTTTTGTACATTGTCTATATTGTGTATATGGGCTTAACTAATTACGCTTCGGTCTTAACGCTTCAGTATATCAAGACATTTTGGACAAAGCCATGATTACAACCTTGTGGACACAGTTTGGGGAAGAACCTTTTCTATTCCAGCATGACTGTGTCCCAGTGCACAAAGCGAGCTCCATAAAGACATGGTTGGATGATTTCAATGTGAAAGAACTTGAGTGGCTCGCATAGAGCCCTGATCTCGACCCCTTCCAACACCTTTGAGATTGAATGTGATCACAAAGAAAAACTTCAGATGTTGTACAGGCTTATTTATAAGACAACCAAGTTTTCTTTGGGATCTTCTGGTTTATCTGAAGTTCTGATGACAAATCTGAGACAAGTAAAGATCAGAGCAGTGAGAGAAAACAAAGAACATTTTAAGATATTAATTTGGGATCAGAGATTAGAGCTGGATTTAAGAAGTGGGAGAAAATGGTCAGCATCTCATATTGATGTTAAACTGAGCTCAGATTAGTCTATGAGAAACAGGCTGGACAAAGAAGTCTGAATTCTGAATTTTCCTTTAATCTGGACAGTTACTGATCCCCAAAGACCTTTTTTTCTATAGTGTCTATTTACCTTTGCTTTAGTCAAAGCCACCAGTTTTGGATGGCATTGAAAATTCCATGCATTGGTTCCTCACCTCACATCATTTGTTTTATAGAACATTAAAATGTGTCAAAAAGTTCATAAACCTCCCGATTTATTTTCATACAGCTGCATAATTCCTGCTCTTACTTAACTTGCAGGAAGCTGTGATTATAAATTCATGCATTGTGGCTAAATTGTTCTCAGAAACATTGCATGTTCTGCGTTGAAGCAAACTTCTATAATAAACTATTTTACTGCTGCAGGATATTATTCAAAGCCCACTAAAATCTATACAAAGTCATGTGTCCAGCTAAGAGCATGAAACTCACTCACGGAATAGCGGAATATTCTGATATTAATTTCCGATATTAATTAGAGAATACACACAAAACCTGTAACACACAAAAACAGTGTATGTTGCACTATTAACATGTGAGGGAAAAACTAAAAAATGCTGAACATTTGCTGTAGTTGTCTTTAGAGATGCTCCCTCTGCAAAATCAGCACTTTTCAATGTCTAACGTTCTGAATTTAGTTCTTGAAGCCTTTGCCATTTAGCAGTTTCTGACCAGTGAGATGCTCTTGGTCAGATTGTAGCACAACTGAACACAGTCTTCATTTTATTTCATTCAAATTGCACCCTAATTATTGTGAGAATATTTAATTGTTTTTTAGCCTTACATGGTGTATATTGAACTGTAAGACTTGAATCATCTTATCAAACTGACTAAATTGTTACACCCCAATCCTGGCTAGATATTTTTTGAACCATTCTCATGTGTAAGAAAAACAAAAAACAAAAAAAAGCAACAATGCTTGATGATCTTGTGCCACACAGTTGTGGTCAAAAACTTACAGATGATGAATGGGCTGCCAACAAACACATGGGCTACAGTCTGTAGTCAACCTATAATGTATATACAGTCATATGCAAGAGTTTCTCATTGTTAAATGACATATTATGTTGATTTTTCAAAGATGAAAATGTAACGTGTTATTATTGTATTAACGCATTATTTACTTAATGCCGACAATCATTTTATATTAAAAGTTTTATTCACTTCACTTTAACAGGGACACTTGCTGCTAAACATAGACTGTTTATGCTGCTCCCTGATAAAAATGTTTCTGCTGGTACTCGTTCAGAAAAAAAGAAAACAGATTTATAAATGTTAACTTGCTGCTGCTTGGAAGGTGCCTGTTATAATGTGATGATTGTGCACTTTTCTTCGTATTGCACAATGTTTAAAATACAATTTTGCAGATAACAATGCGATTAATCATGATTTATCACAAAAAATCCAAAATGTATGAAATTTGTGAGCCAATTTTACTGCACTGGTTTATTATACTGGGAAAAAAAGTTAAATATAGAACGTGCCATTGGTTTTGCACAGGGCACCTTTTATGTTAAATTCAGCAAACAAACAGTAGCTATGCATTAACATGTAAAGAAGTGTGCTATCTGTATAAGGACTGAGACAGAAGGTAATAGACAGGTGATCTGGGTTGAGTTGTGACTTCATTGATATAGTCAGTTTACAAATAACACACTCAGCTTCACATGTGTGTACAGTTTGATTTGCAGTGGTTTCCCGTGTGATTCACACTGGTGGAACTCGTTATGAAAGGCGTCCCGGGGGGTCTAATTAGAAACACAAAAAGGCCACAGACCTTTGGTTTACTGTAACACACTGCAGTTCTCACTGGAGGTCATGTGTGGAGTGTTTGAGTGTTGAGGAGAAACAGCACCTGTTTAGAATACTGGAATATTTGTGTTTTTTCTAGATCACCAGCCACCAACCAGATTATTATCGTTCAGAAAAATCCACTACACAAATTACTATGCAATCAAATACAAAAATCTGAACCCCCTCAGTCAAATTTTGTTAATTTTGTCAATGAAAATATCTACACATACTTTACAAGGAGCAAATTTACATACGGCATCTTCCTCCAGATTTTACTGTACAATTTCTATTACTTTGTTGTGTCTAACAGACTAAGTTAAAACGTGCCGTAATTGTGGCACAGGCCACATGTAAAATCTGAAATAATGAAAATGTGCAGAAGATCATATGGAAAGGCAGTAATATGGAAACATATATATTTAGAAATATAATATTATGTATCATGACATCGAAAAAACCCAGATATGCACAGGAATTGTTTAAGAATTGCATTACAATATTCTGTGCAATGTATTAAAAACACTAGTGAATGGTTAAATTTATTTATTTTGACAATAATAATTTAGCATTGTTTGGTCTAGTGATTTCTGTGATGGACTGGTGACCTGTCCCCCAACCCCCCCCCACCAAAGACCTTCCCACCTAGACCCTGGTTAAGATAAGCGTTTCAGAAAATGGTGATTATTACATATTATGGTCTTCAGTGCTATCAGTATTCAATCAATACTCTTTAATATAATATAGAATGAGATAATGATGTTTTTTATTCATAACTAACTCTATGAAATTGCATAGCCCTAATTGCATATTTTGGGGTGTGTATTTGGGTCTTGTTGGCCACATAGTACAGCTGTTTACACCCTAAAATCTAACAAAGTCTGACTAGCGAGAGTGATGAGGTTTCACAAGAGCTTTTCCTGAACATTGAACTTAAATTTTGGTAATATAAAAAAACAAAACAGTGAATTTGAATGTATGATATGACTTTTGTGTTCAGTAATGTTAGTTCCTGCATGTCCTCTAGTTGTTAATGTCTGTGCTAAATCTCACCAAACCCTTTCTTCCCATTTAAAACTCCTTTTAATCCACAAAACCATCTTTGGTATAACCATCTTTTTTATCTTTCTTTTTTATTTACCTCGGGAAGTTTTATCTGACCACAGAATCTTGTTTCGGTCGTAATTTCAGAAATGACTGGGTTTACTACAGGTACTTATGCTTGTGGTTAGATTAAAAAAAGACCTTCTTCTGACACACCTTTCTTTCAGTGACCCGTCAGTGGCATTTCTGAAGACTTCTTGCATATCTGTGATCTTGATTTTTGGAGACGTTTTTCATTACTGTGTGAAGCGGCAAAATAAACATCCATCCATTGCCAGACCGTTTCACTAACCTTTCTTAATTATAGCCTTAATGGGCAGTTTGAGGTATGTAGCTGTTTTTCTTCCAGTAACCTCTAATTTACAAAGGGGTTTCCTCTGACTTTCCCCCGTGTTGATGAGTCATCAAAGGAATTTGGTCTGAGATTTGATGACTAATCCATAGCATATTATTTATAGTCATAATTTTCATGTTCAACAAACTATTTTGTTCATTCTCATTCTGGAAGAGATCACAAAAAGGTTTAGCACAAGATAAAGGTGATCAGTCAGAATGACATTTGTGTTGATTTGAATAAAATAAAGTGAGTTGTTATGTCAGTACCACCTGCACGCGTAACAGAGAGAACAGACTCTCAGCGTATCTGCTCTCTTGGTGTAAACAATAATTGTACTCACCCACGTATGGAGAACATGGTGATGACTCATCATGACACTCCAAATCATTTTTTCCCACCTCTGTATATTAATAACTGGTTTTTGCAGCACTGAGCTCTCCGGTGTTGCAGCCCTGTTGTACAGCCCACTTTGATTAGATCAGCTTACTCCTCCTGACACACTCTGATCATGTCTCACTGCCTCAAGATGATGAAACGAGCATCATACACACTGAATGTATGTTTTCCTCTAAAATTTCCGGTCTTGTGTGCTGATGCCTCTTCCTCTGTCTTTGTGACTGAAGGTTCTGCCCCAGTAATGAACCTCTATTCAAACTTTCCATCTCCATGAATTAACTCAGGTTTTTACACTTTTAACCTGTCTGTTTTTGTTCCTGTGCCTTTAAGACTGATTTGTGTTAATGATCTCTCTTCTGATTGGCTGCCATGCCAAGGCAGTTATTAGTGTATTAGTAAAGTTTTAAGAAATATAAATGGCATTAAACAGTCTAAAACCGGTTTGTTCTCCTACACGTCCGCCGTTTGCTGCTCTTTCACTCGGCGCACCGCGGTTTGGCCGCTCTCCGGCCCCCCTCCCTCTGCGGGTTTTCCCCACCCACTATCCTGAAGTTCTCCCAGGTCCAAAGATCTTGGAGTTTTTGTTTGTTTATTTGTTTATAAGACCTGAAGTAAAATAAATCATTTTTGTTCTTTATGTTCATTTGCGTGTGACACTAGTTTTTTAAATTACAGTAACTCTGTGTGACAAAGGAACACCAAACAAAGCTCAGCTCGAGCATTAACTCAAACCAGGGGAAACTTCCATATAAGGTGTTTGGTCGCTAGACGACAATTTATTATTTGTCTCACTGCCGGCACAAATCCATACCGCTCAAGTTATGAGGGATAAACAATCCTTAAAACATCAGGATGGATGGGCATCATCTGCTGTTCACTGAAACCGAGGATTTATGGTTGCTCTTTTGACATCACAAAAACAAAGAATTCGAAACAGGCTGTTTTTGCAGCTTGGATTCTAATTATGAAATGTTTTGACTGGGGAGTGAACAAGGTGTTTACCATGATATGGGCCCTTTAACTGTCAGTACAAAGCAGTGTAACAAGATTTAACTCATAATTTGGACGATAAGTCATTTTGGACCCTTTCTATTAATTCGCTTGTCATGAAATTTTGATGTGAAATAAACAGAAGCTGCCACTGTTTAATAATGGAAAATTGAAAACAACAAAAATGTACATGACGATTAATTATCCCTGGTGATGATGACATATTTAATGTGTATGGGCACCTAATAATCTAGAGACTTTCATGTCACTGCACATCCATAGTTGCATAAAACATGAAACATGGGCCAAAGTGATTTGAAAACAAATGAGAACACCTAGCACTTAACAATGTCACTTTTTATCATTTATAATTTATCAGCTTGCATATACTATGTAACTTCTTTAATGATAACTGAAAGTGTTCTACAAGCTTAGGTTTTTCCTGCAGTCTAGTCATAACCTCAGAATACCTCTCACCACCACCTTTTTCCAAAAACAACTTTCAGTTCTTCTCGCGAAGGGATAAGTAGGTCAGCAGTAAGTTCAACCACTGATTTAGCGGGTTCCACAATCCACATTTAGGTCATGACCATGATATAAAAGTCCACTTTCAGTTCCCAGAAAAGCCTTTCGTTGGATGATTATTGAACCATTTTTTTAAATGTATGTTTAAAAAATGGACCAATTTTCCAGTATAATGCAGTTTCCTGTGCTCTTGAAAGACTGTGAAGACTATAACACGAATAGCATCTAATCTGATAATCCAGTCTATGATATTTGTTACCCTGTCGTTTATTCCTCTGTGAAGAACAGCTCAATGTTGGGGTGTTTTCCGTAGTTTTTTTTTCAATTTAATTTTGTATTTTAGTGACGAGTGCTCCCATTGACGATTGCTCTCTTAAACTCAGAGAAGAAACTCGTGTTAGGAACAGCGATGCTGCATTGAATTAGGACAGAATAGGTGACTTATAACATAGCCTTACATGAATAAGTTTTGTAATTTGTCGCAGAGTTTTGCTATAGAAAAAGCCTGATAACCTTTAGACCTGAGCTGAAAACATCTGACTGGAAGACTGTAGTTCTCAAAAGGCAGACTGGAGGCTGACGAGGTCACAAATATAGATTGAACAATAGCAAAAAAGTTTTTTTAAAAAGAAATTAAAATAAAATTTTAAATTCACCTCTGTCTCTGATGGTCAACAGTGCTTTCTCTAGGTCTCAGAACTGCTTTTCAGACCAACTGCAGGTAGTAAAGTACAGGGTTGCTACAGTAATTACCACTCAAAGATAAAAGTCTGAATCACCATTTCCAGATCCTTGAAAGACAAGATAGTCTTTGAGTTTTGCTGAAGTCCTCAGTTGAAAAAAGAGCAGAATCAGAAATAAAACTCAAGTTTTTTGCACATCTGTAAACATTAGTTGAGGATGACCATAGCTCAATTGCTGTAGATCTGAATCAGGATTCTTAAACTGTTATCATTCTGACGGTAGCAAGATTCCTCATGACATAACAGAAATAAAAGCCAAGTGTACTTTTTTGGCACTTTCTATGACTAGAAATGTAAATGTGTACTACATCCGTTCTTCTCTCTTCTACAGGGTTCCTGATGATGGATCAACGTGAGATCAGTGCAGGTTATGTGTTTCCGCTACAGTGTAGTCCATTCGCAAATTATGACCATGTAAAAGTGAGATGGAAGGACATGGACAGCCCTCCCGCAGGAATAGAGATTAGAAATAAAACATTGTGGTTCTTCCCTGCACAACCATCACACAGCGGAAACTACTCCTGTACTCTCTGGTATGAGAACTCCTCAAACACAAAAACACTGGTCCCCGTCCGAGTCCTGGCTCTGTTTCACTGGGCGAATAACAGATTTAATAAATAACCTCTCCGAACTCACGAATTCAGCTGTAACTGTTGTTAGGGTCCAAATTTTAACCAAATCCTGACTCAAAAACACTGGGACAAAAAAGCATTACCCTCGATTTGTGAACCACTGAGTTAGATGTTGAATAGTTGTAAGTTTGATTACTTTAAATGGGTAAATCATATTTTTTCTAACTCTGATTGTAGTTAATGGCACATGACATTTTGGTGTCCGGATTTGTTTTTTAATGTTGCTTTTGCACTGAAGGTTTGTGCTTTATGTATGTGTAAGTTATGTTTGCTAAGCTCCAGTTCACAACTATCGAAGCAAAGCTTAGACACCAAAAGTGTCCTTGATTGATTGGCAAACTGTTTGATTTTTGGTGAACTCTTACTTTAAATTCAACTCAAGTTTCTATAGCATGTGAACTCTGAATTCAAATTAGGAGTGACAGCCATAAATAAGCATAAGTTAAATTTAAATTTATAGGATCAGTATATTAAAGTTTGTTTTTCATATTACATAAAAATTTTTAAAAAAAATTCTACTTACATTAAGACACAAACACCTTTATCATTTCCAGATTTTTATTGTATTTACTTTTTCACGTATCTGGTTATTTATTTAGCTGGTTGGTAATTAGCTTTCTGAAACTATTAAATATAATGCAGAAGCCCTAACAAATATGAAAATTCTGTCAGCTGTATGTAATCAGTTGAAAGAGGTTAACATCATAAGCAAAAATAACTTTAAATGGTCAAAAAGTTTATTTGAAAAGTTTGGGGTAAACATTTCTTTCAGAATGACTTCACTAGAGGTCAATTTAATCAACCAAGGGATGCATGTTTGAGCATGAAAATCATATAGTAGTGGTTAGTCTCCCATTTACAGCCTTCCATAACCCATCAACTTTATTTCTGTTTCTCTTTTATTTCTGTGTCGCCCCAACAGGCCCACCAGTGGAGGAGGAGGAAACAACATCACGTTTTCCATTTCTGTGTTGAACAGGACGTGTTCCCCGGGGCCTCTACAGAATTTTGGCCTTATCAGAGATGTTTCGCAATTTCTCAGCTGTGACGCTGAACACATCATGGAAGTCCGCCAGTTGTACCCCGATTCTCAAGTGACTTGGATGAAGGTATAACTTGCTACTAGAATCCGAACAGATAGAATTTTTCATTTGGTTTGATAACCAATCAACATTACTGGTTTGATTTAACTACTGCTGAATTAACTTTTAGCATTATTTTAACCCTTAGATCTCAGAGCACATTAGTGAAATCTGATTTCAACAAATATATAATGGTGTAAAACGGTCTAAACCGTTGTTTGTTCTCCTACACGCTCGCTGTTTGCTGCTCTTTCTCTCGGTGCGACTATCCTGAAACTTCTCCCGGGTTCAAAGATCTTGTATTTTCTTCCGTTTGTTTCTAAGACCTAATATACAATAAATTTGGTCATTTTTGTTCTTTGTGTTAAATTCGAATAACTTTGGTTTTACGTGACACCTCAAGCACCAACACACCAGGGAAACTTCCACATAAGGAGTTGTTTTGCTATATGAGGACGATTTACCATTTGTTGCGCTTCCGGCACGGATCTGTACCGACCGCTCATATTCCAAGGGTTAATTTGTTTTCAGTATATGCTGTTATGGTTATGATCCTTTAGGTGATATTTCGTTGTCTTTTCTCTCTCTGTTCAGGGCTGCAGGCCTCTTTCCTGTCAGGATGATTGTGAAAAATTCCGATTTTCCAGTCTAAAAGAGAGTGACCGAGGACATTACACCTGCTTAGTGAATTTCACACACAATGGAAGTTTGTACACCACTGCCCACACCATGAAGGTGGACGTTGCTCCTGGTAAATACAAAATCACAACCGTTAAAAATTAAAATAAATGACATGTATACATTGATGAGCCTCTTTATTAGGTAAAACCTTTACGTTCATCATCCATTTTATCAGCTGAACTTAGCATGTAGGTGCACTTTGTAGTTTACAGACTGTAGTTTTTCTGCATCATTTGTTAATCCGCCAGAGAAACAGATGCTCTGCAGTATTTAACTGTATATAAAAACTGCACCTGAATTGTAAGTGAGCCTGTTAAAATGGACAGTGATTGTGGAGATAGATGGACCTCAGAGGCTCATTGGTTTGTAGATAAACACCGATCAGCCACAACATTCAAACCACTGATGGGAGACACCTCTCGAGGTGGGGGAAATATTAGGCAGGAAGTGAACAGTCCATCCATCCGTCCGTCCAACTTCTTCCCCCTTTGTCCCGTACTTGTGGTCGAGGGGGCTGGAGCCTATCCCAGCTGCAGTGGGCAAAGGCGGGGTACACCCTGGACAGTCGCCAGCACGTCGCAGGGCCACATACAGAGACAGACAGCCACACTCACACTCACAGTCACCTAAGGGCAATTTAGTGTGCTCAGTTGACCTCTCCCCAATGCACACACGTTTTTGGTGGTGGGTGGAAACCGGAGCTCCTGGAGGAAACCCACGCAAGGACACGGTCTTGATGTGTGTGTGTGTGTGTGTGTGTGTGGACAAGGGATGGACCATGATGAACTAAGGGAAGGTGAGGTGGTGCAGGCAGTGTGATTCTCTCTGTGATGATCTGCTGGAGAACCTTGGGTTCTGCGTTCATGTGGACGTTTAATGAGGAACATCACAAAGAGTTTAATATGTCAACCTGGCCTCCAGATTCCCCAGATCTCAGTCAGATCGAGCTTCTGTGGACATGCTAAACAAACTGGTCTAATTCATGGAGACCCCACCTCACAGCTTACAGGACTTAAAGGATCTGATGATGCAGAACCACAGACCTTTAGATATCTTGTGGATTTCCAGAACTTGATGGGTCAAAGCTGATTTGGTGACAAAAGGGCTCCCATCCAATATTAAGCAGGTGGTTTTGGTGTTATGGCAAATCAGTGTGGTGTGTTTTGTAAGCCTACTACTTCAGAGATACAAGGTTTCAAAAGAATTAAATAAACATCCAGCTGTTCTGTTTCATTGTTGTTGCTTATGCTTCAAAAGATTCAGATCCGCAGAAGCCCAGATTGATCAGACCACAACAGGAAATTAATTCTGTTCAAGTCGGTGAGTGCGTTTTTGTACATGCAGCCACAAACTCAACGTGTTCTGTAAATGAATTGTCTGTCAGAGGTCATTTTCTCCTGTTTGGTTCCTGTTTGGCCAGTCAGTTCATGCTTGTTTTTGCTTGTCTCTGCAGGTTCAAGACATGAGCTGAACTGCATAGCGTTTGTTGGGACTGACGAAGAAGATAAGGTGGACAATAGCGAGCCTTATTGGCTTTTGCGCAATGACATTGTTCAGAACTCAGAACACTTTGTTATTAAAAGCACGTGAGTTTGACAGTGTGTGTAGTACAAATCAGAAATGAATGATGCAAAATACATAAGAGTTTGTGAATGAGTGCTATAAAATTACAGCCCCCTGTGTGTAGGCCAGAGACCGTAATATTGGACAGTACTGAGTGCACTATTGTGATAATACTAGTTTCTGAAATTTAACGGAGAGAAAGGCACAGGCTAACATTTCAAAACATCCCCTTCACTCTCCAAGTCCATATAGTCAATAGTATCATACGTTGTCACTGTCATAACACGTGACCTTTCATAAAAAGTGACCTTTCAGTGGATGATAAAAAATTCTTATTCTTATGCTTTGTAAAAATGATTCAGTTTGGAGCTTTTCTGTTTGTAACTTCATTGCAAAACCATAAAGGTAAACACAGTGAACCCGCGCGGTTCAGAATTCGTGGCCTCAGTCGTTTGCAGATTTTTTCTTAGAACCGAACTAATAATTGTTTTAGGAAACCCCCACAAATTCGCGGAAGCCTCAAATAACCTCAAAAATATAATTGTCTAATTTTGTAACATAAATATTAACATAAATTCAACTACATTTCCATATAAAATATAACTATACATTTTTTAGTACTATCGAGAGAACACAAAGAACGTACGTCTTGGAATGGACAATACTGCTGTACTCAGAGGCGTGAGGTTTGAAAGTAGACAATCCGAGAGCGTTATTAATTTCTCCTTGCTGCTGATTGGCTGCTGCCCTGTGACGCATCTCTGGCAACTGCTGTCCAGCATTCCCACATCATAACAGTTTCCCACATCTCGAGTGTACCTTTCCTTTTTTTTAACGGTAATGTATTAGGCTGAGTTTAAAATGAAATTAAAGTGTTTTGGGAGCATATTTGGGGACGGGTGCTCTTGGAATGTAACCCCCATGAATTTCAGGGCTCGACTGTATTCAGTGTAATGGGCAGACATCCTTTCAATATTTCCCAAAAATGTTTAAATATTAAATATGCTCAGTATTTAAAAAAACAAATATATATATATATATATATAAAATTAATCTCAAATATATGGAATGTCTTTTAAACATTTCAAATGTTTATGTTGGAGCTGGAAAACATGTTTATGTACACTTTTTAAGTTTTTGTGGGCACTTTTTAAAGCAGTTTATTTAATGATGTGTACTGATGCACTGATAACCAGTTCTGTACATTTCTAAATCTGAAGATGTCCTTTTTTGTTTGTTTCAGCTGTATATCTAAAGACAGCACCTGGTACTGTGACAGTAATCTTACCATCTTAAGAGTTAAACCAGAATTTCTGGGCATTCCTTTCGTTTGTGTTGTCTTGAACTCCAAAGGCACAGACAACGGCACAGTGATACTTATTCCAGGTAAATTCTTTACATCACAGCCTTTCACATCTATCCATTGTGAAATATATACAGCTCTGGAAAAAAATTTGAGACCACTGCAAAAATGTTTCTCAGGTATAATTGTAGTGAACAGCTGAACTGAACAGCTTTTAAGAACTGCTGGCAATATTTCTCATAATTTCCAAATAAAAAAGGATAACCTTTAAAGCATAAATTTAAAGGAAATTATTACATTTCACTTACTTCTAGTTGTGTTTTATCATCCAACTGGTCACACTGTGAGAGGAGAGTGTTGATTACAGCAGTGTTTTTATACTTTTCCTCATTAAATAAGATTTGATTCAGGAAGGAATTTATCAGACAGTGGCATGAAATGGTTGTCACACTCATAGAGATGCTGAATTAAAAATATATTGCAGTGGTCTCTCATTTTTTTCCGGAACTGTATATATATATTAAAATATAAAATAATATGTAATTTTATGATACGTATTGCCACTGTTGGACAAAAACTTCATGCCTCCAAAGTAACTTTACAGGAGAAGGACAAATCATTCTTAACTTTCAATGAAAAGAGGTTTTATAGAAAGTAATTTTTGGGCCCTTTTCAGTAGTTCTTTCATAATGAAATATCACCACAATGTAAAAAGTCAGAATACGAAAAAAACAATGAATATGCTACATTTTCCAAAAGCTAACTGGTAATGACAGATCAGTGAATTACACTTACTCTGGTTCAAAGGCCTCACATGAAAATATGTGAAATATTAATGAGCCAAGCCAGAAACTGTAAATGCGAGGCCTTCCTTCCTGTCAGGAACTGGCTTAATGGTCATGACTAGAATCCACTAGTTTCCTGTAGGAAACCTTTTGAACCCATTAGAAAACATGTCACCTGTTACAGCAGGAACACTGTAATATCAGCATTCCACAACATACCATTACTAACCATTAGACATCACAAAAAAACCCATCAGGAACACTTTTAGAGACTTTTAGAGACACTTTTAGAGATTTTTTAAGATTTGTGATTGAATACACCACTACCATAAAACCATAATGAACGTCTTTTTGTCACTGTACAATGGAATTGCAGGGAGCACAAGAAAAAAATACATATGTTTCTGTTGGTTCCTGTTGTTTTTTATAGATAACTGGTTGTAAGCAACCTGTGAAGTGTTGTCAGATTGGGCTGGATCCTTCATTTTTATACAACTTTTCAGCAATGCTTTAATTTCTTTAGACTGAATTGAAAAACAGATGAATAATTTGTAAAAATAATAATAATTATTAAAAATGTATTAGAACAATAGTATTGTTGTTAACAACAACAACAACGACAATAAAAAAAAAAATACTGTACAGAGCCTAATAATGTCTTGATATTTTCTTATTCATGTTAAATATCTGAATATTCAATACTTAGTCATATGTCAGTGAATAAATGTGTATTGCTCAGATCAACTGCTTCAGTTACAATTTCCTACTGTATGTCTACAAAGTGTCATTGCTTGTGTGTTATAGTTGTAGAGAAATGTAATATAGGAGAGAATGAAATTATCTTCCAGAGTTTCCAGCATGTTTGGATCATAGTCACATGTAAATCTATATAGAGCATGTATGTTCCAAGATAAAGCTGCACACCCTCACAGAAAGGAGGGGATTCAGGGTGTGTGTGATGTTTGTACACTAGTGAGGACAGGTTATCTTTCATTATGCTCTCAGCTGTGTAACTGCATCTGTTTAACTAGTTCACAGACACACACACACACAAGCTCACACAAATTGTTGTATGAATTAATCCAGCTTTACTACCCATTACCATATACAGATATAGATGCATATGCAGATATTGTTATCTCAACAATGAAAAAGTGTTGATGAAGCAAAACTAAAACTTTAGTTCTTTCATTTCTTCATTATCAGGTTCACAGGGGGTGCTGGAGCCTAACACACTGTCCTTCACAGGGCAGACAAACAGATACACACTTTCACACACACACACACACACACACACACACACACACACACACACACACACACACACACACACACACACA
>JBBJLS010009551.1:0-15970 GCA_037577275.1 Bryconaethiops microstoma
AACCTTGCCGCAGCATTCTGAATCAGCTGAAGTGGTTTGGTTACCTTCAGTGGAAGTCCAGCCAGAAGAGAGTTGCAATAGTCCAGTTAACTGCTTATGCCAATGAGAACAACAGCGCATACCAAAGAAAACAGGAGTGCATGAATTACAGTGCAGTCTATACAGGGGTAATATTGGTATTTACATTCTAGCACTGAAGGAGTTCAGTGTAAACTGTACAGTACAGATACTGGTTTACCTTTACATTTTATCTACGGGTAATGAGTTTTAAATGAAATTTTAAAGTGTTTTGGGAACATATTTAGGGTTTACACTATGAAAATAGGCTGCTTTTTTTTTTTTTTTTAAACCACAGCACGGTTTTTCACTATATGCGAGTGCTCTTGGAACGTGACCCCGGCGAAAAGCAGGGGGTTACTGTGCTTTTGAGTGCAGTGGGTTCTCCAGTCTGGCCTTCAGAGATACCTGCATGTCCAATCTGGCCTTCAAGGCCACCTTACAACATAGGAAGGCATTGTACCAACTTCAACTTAAGGGATCTTTTGGGGGCTTTCCACACGCCTTTCCAGCCTCTTAGGGAGACAGTTCACCGAGTTCAATGTCTACTGTATGGGACATTTGGTCAGACAATGCATGTGTTTGGACTCCAGTTGTAGGGGATATCATGCTTAAAACCCATATTTTTTTACCATTCCAATCACCGTTGATCAGTAAAATGCCCCTTCACTAGTGACACCCTGTGGGACACCATGACGTCCGCTTCCATAGTAACTGGCTGGTAGTCACCTGAAAAACCCATAGCATCACCATTACAACCACCTCAGTTACTATAGCAACGGCTTGAGAATTGCTTAAAGCATGCAATCACACTTTGCTTTTTCTTTCAGAAATACAAACCTGGTTCTGAAGGTTCTCCTCCCTGCACCGTTTAGGGGTTTTCCATGTTTTAACACTTCATCTCAGTGAGGGGCTGTTAATGAGCCCATTAGCTGGATCAGTTGTGCTGGGAGAAAAAAACTGTCTAAAGGTTATTTACAGAAAATCTCATTTCCATATGAAAGAAGACTTGGAAGAACTTGAAGCGCAGTGTTAAAGTTAATAACACCCCAGAGGAAAAGGGGATTAGCTGCTTTATTCTAAACTGCCTGAAAAGCTTTTGTTCACTTGATCACTTAAAAAGCCATTTTTATTTGAGCGTCTGTAAATGAGATGTGTGTGAAGAACTTTTAAACAACCTTCAGATAATCTAATGGTTTAATACCAAGGTTTTTTTCCATAGAGCCAGACATCTAAGCCAAGCTAATCTTGTTTATTTATGTATTTATGTTGTTTTTTTTTTTTATCTTCAGAATGAACCTCAGCCCCAGTCCCTCCCAGCACACATCCGTCTCCCGCAAACACAAGCAGGGCGTACGCAAAGCCTGGGCCAAGAAACGAAAGCACGAGGGCAGTTCAGGCCTCTCGCCGAGTTATAAAGTGTCCCAGCACTCGTCCGCCCACGGCTGCGTGTCCATCGACGAGATCGACCTGCAGGGGGACTTTGTGAAGCTCAAAAACAACTCCGACGTGGTAAGTCCTCTTCAGTGTAGCAGAAATATCCTTGTTCAGATAAACTGGTTGTGACTCCAGGTTGTTAATAGTGTTTGGTTATGTAGTGAAAGCTGCGCTGCATGGTGCTGTTTCAGGTTCAGCCACTAGGGGGCTGGGTGTTGAAGAGGACACAGACAGGTATTCCTGAAATCATCTTCCAGATCCCCACGTCCTGCGTTCTGGGTCCTGGAGATTCGTTGACAGTAAAAATACACCGAACACACACACACAGTTTGAGGGAATAGCTCAGCAAAAAAATCTAATGTACAGTGACCCACTGACCCCAGACATCCTCGATCAGCCAAGACATGTTTTGTGTAATGACCTGAGACATCTGGACCCTTCTTGACTGTCTACACACGAAACCGATCTGGATCTTTTTTTTCACACACAGAATTGATCTGAATCGATTACACATGAAACTGATCCGGATCCTTTTTGCTGTTTATACTCAAAACTGATCCAGATCTCTTTATACCCCCACAAAATTAAACTCAATCCTTTTTACCATTTACACACAGAACTGATCCGGATCCTTTTTCACTGTTTACTTAAGAAACTGATTTGGTTTCTTTTACACCCAAAACTGATCCAGATCCTTTTTGCCGTTTACACACACAACTGATTTGAGATCCTTTTCGCGGTTTACACACATACATATGCGGATCCCTTTTGCTGTTCATACAAGCTGATCTGGTTCCTTTTTGCCGCTTTTTGGTTTGTGTTTATTCTAATGTGAACTTGTTTGTGCTTGTGAAAGACCTTCACTGCCCCAGTAAACACCTTGACACTGTTCACACAGTGGACTTTTCACTGGTCATACACTTCACAATCCTTGGGTTTTACTGAAAACAGGAAGAGAAGTACTCATTTTGTACTCTAAGTCATGCGTGATGTGTCTGCTCAGGTTTGGTCCGCAGGAGCCGGAGTGGAGCCCAAGCCTCCGACCGACCTGGTTCTGAGCGGGCCAGAGACATGGGGAGCGGTCAGTGACGTCAGAGTTACTCTTTTCAACGCACACGATGAGGTAAGAGATGGACCAAACCAAAACCACGTGATCCTAATTTAACACATCATGCCCTAAAATTTGCAAAAATTGTAACATTTTGGCCAATTGTTAAGGACGTTTCATTATTTTTACTTAGAAAATCAGCATGCACACAGTGCACACTGCAGAGGAAGCCTTTGCCTGTGTGAGCATATGGTAAAAGTGTGTGTGTGTGTGTGTTGCAGGAGACCGCAGAGCGCTCTGTGGTGTGTATGATGGGCCAAGCTGAGGGAGACTCAGATGTGGAGTTTGACGAAGAGAGCATGGGCTCAGAGATTCACCTGCGGCGACAGGTAGCACACACACACACACACGTGTTCAATCAAATGCTAATTGTGTTCATCTCACTCCCACTTTAACACCAGGCGAGGTTTCTGAAGGAGAGCTGAGTCCCAGTTTTTGTGTTATAATTAGAGCTCATTTGTGTGTGTTCCCACGAGTGTGTGTGACTGTATTAGTCCAGAGATGAGAAGAGGGGTATAAATATACTCACACAGTGCTGTACATGCAAAACTGGATAGGAACTGTAATTTTTTTTTTCCTATACAGACACACACACACACATCAAACCACAACAGGTCGTTTGTATTATTATAGGGGTGGGCAGTGTGATTATAATGATCATCACAGTGATTAATTAGATCATGTTGTGTATATAGTACTAAAAGAGGATATAATCACTATAAATAAAGTGTGTGGATGGGTGTTTACACTAAGAGGAGCCTGTAAACGTACACTGTGAAATACAGATAACGTCTTTGCTTCTTTTGTTGTGAAAAGCCCAAAAGAAGGAAAAAGAAATGCTGCTCTGTGTCCTGACGCTCGGTGGGGACAGTGAGTCCGTAGGTGAGAGGATTGTAGTTCCTTCAGCTGCAGCTGCTGGTCATCTCCGTGCTCTGCATGGACGCTTTGCTTTGCTCCCTGTGTTTTTTTTTTTTGTTTGTTTTTTTTTTGCTGCACCCTCTGAGCACTGAATCCCAAATGCCTGTGTGATTCTGATAGCAGCAGGGGGGGAGTTGTGTATGGTACTCTCCAACAGTCTTAAGCCACCCCTCATATGTTGCTTCCTAATATCCAGTCTTTCTTGTAATTTAATGTAGTCTTGAACAGTTCTCCAGGCTTCCTGAAGGACTTCCAAAGACATTCATTTTCAGTCCAGTCCCTGAACCTGACCAGTTTCAGAGGAATGTTATTTTTGTTTGTTTAAGAGACACAGTGACCTACATATGAATCATTCAAGCAGAACAAAGCTCATCTTACTGAAGTCCTGAACCAGTAAATAAACAGGAGCAGATGATTCCAGATGATCAGGCGGTGATCAGTATACTGGTGGTGCTGAATGCTGAGTGGATGGAGCTCCTTTATCTAGGCTCCTTGTATCTTTATGCACTTTACAGCCTGTCACAGTAAAACATTTGTTCCCATTTCTTTCATTTAATCTACTCAATATGACAAAGAAGTTTGAGAGGCTTGAAATAGTACTTTTCACCAACAAGGAGATTCAAGGCAAAATATGAAAAAAGAGGGGCTCAAGAATTTTGCACTGGTCTATATATATATATATATAATAGTGTATGTATAGTCAGTTGTTTTGTTTGTGTGAAGGACTGCTGGGCTTTGAGGTATAATGTGATACACATCAGTTTTATTTCTTGCTGATTCTTGCGACTTTCCAGTGGACCCATTAGTTAATTACGGCTGTGAAACGTTTCAGAAAGCCATTACTCTCTCCAGCTACTAAATGACTGCATATGCGATGGCG
The DNA here is from genome assembly GCA_037577275.1 of Bryconaethiops microstoma. Classification (NCBI taxonomy): domain Eukaryota; kingdom Metazoa; phylum Chordata; class Actinopteri; order Characiformes; family Alestidae; genus Bryconaethiops; species Bryconaethiops microstoma. The sequence goes on from JBBJLS010009551.1 coordinate 4,401, forward strand.
GCAGAAGTAATTCCTTCCTTTTGGGGAATCTCGCAGATCAGAGTGAATCTATTCAGTGTTTATAAATCCATGACATAAGCATTTTCTCTCCACAAAATCTGATCTTCATTCTTGCTTTCCCTGCGAATTATATGGGGCCTTTTTTTTTATTTCAGTGCAAGGGCGAATGGAGTTCAGCATCACAATATGCACATTTTTACACCTTTCATTATTTGATCATTGGAATATATTAAACACCACAGTTAAATCTTTTTCCCGCTCTGTGAAAAGGCGCTGTACCAAGTGGAGATGAGTAAGATACATCACAGCAACACAATTACTGCCGAAAGTAGGTAAACTGAAGGAGAATAACTGTGTTGATTCAATATATTTTATTCATGTGGAAACAAAGCGCAAAGTTGAAAGTTAGTTGAAAGCTTCATTATATTTTTTTTTGTGGTGAACCACAAAATGAATCTTCTCCTGCATTACATAGTGCTCCAGCAATCGATGGGGCTGGAGGAGGCTAGTTTACTTGCGCTCATTATGTTGGATCAAATGTTACATTGCATTACTGAAGATTTATGAACAGTATTATTTTATTTAATGCTCCTTAATCGATCACATCATGATCTCACAGACTCTCAGAGGGGAACCCACAAGGCCTTCTAGGCCTTCAGAGAACTCCTAATGATGTCTGGAAAAAGAATATGTAATTCTGAGTTTATTTTTAGTCGGTAGAATCAACTTTGTATTTAAATTCTCAATGGACAATTATCCAATCATTTTTTTCCTTTGCCTGGTATTCAGGCAGATCAGCCTGAACATGCTCTCCCACTGGTCAAGCCTTCAGGAGCTGAGTCAGATTAACCACTAACATAAGATAACCTTTATTAGTGTGAAATTTGCATTGTCACAGACAGTACAAAGGGAAGAGCAGCAAAAATAAAAACAATAGAATAGAATAAAAACTATACCAACAATCCAGTATAAAAGGTACGCAATACAAACTTTGTAGAAAAATAAATGTGGACGTGTGTATTGGAAAATATATGTGCATGCATATGTATATGTAAACTTAGGTATGTGTATGTATGTGTATAAGGATATACAGTGTATATATATATATATATATATGAAGAGGATTCAACCAATAATGTTGATTTCAAATGGTGAAAATCATCACTCTGTTACTTTAATTCAGTCCTCAGGTCCACCCAGATCGTCCACAGTTTTGTTCCTACCTCACACAATACAAAAGTATGGAGCCAAAGTGTGGTCCCTCTGCTGGACCACTACTTGACGGCCCTGCCGTCGAGCAGCTCGGGTTCGGCTCGGGTTCGGGTCGCTTTGTTTGTAATGGAAAAAATATTTGTTTGCCTTACAAAACCAATGCATTTACAAAACCCCGCTTTCAGCTTAGCCTCGCCCCTTCATATTGAAGTTCTCAGGAGTGTTTCAGCATGAACTGCTTTCTGAGTGACGCATGTTACAGTTCCTTACAGAGCAAAACCCAGCTCATTTACACATCAGAATCAAAGGTTCAGTCACTGATTAACTGAAAATGATAAAGCAGGGGTGGAAACTGTCATGTAAAACTCAGAAGTTCGTGTAAAATGATGATGGTTTATTTAGTTTTTTGGATGAAAAAGTAGAAGAAAATATCGCATATGGGCTCTTTAAAGCTTTTCAGGACTGACAGCACGGTTTCAGATGCTTATAATAAATGTTTCATAAATGATCAGTGATATGCAATGATAAAACCTTACAATTTTTAAAGTAAAGTTTCTAAATGGTTTATGAGATCATACACTTGATTCAATTGACTTGAAAACATTAAACCAACACAAGTGTTGCTAAAATGATTTATTCATATGAAAATGGACATATTTGAATAAAGTGAGCTCATTTTGTCACTTTATTGTATATTTGTATACACACACACACACACACACACACACACACACACACCACACTCCGTCCTGCGTCTGTACCTGTCTGGTATTGTATCTCGGAGGCAGCGCAATTTTTTTTTACCAATTTTACCCGTCTTCTTTTAACTCAGCCTCGCCGAGGTGCAGGTAGAGACTGCACCTCATCTGGTGACGCACCATTTGTGTTAACTCTCCTCTAACCATTGCTCCTATAAAGAAGGTAGAGCTCAGCGTGGCCAGGGAATGGAAGTACAACGTGAGTGTTTCTAATAAAGTGGCCAGTGAGTGGAATTTATTAGAAACACCTTGAACTTCCACTCACTGGCCACTTTATTAGAAGCACTCACGTTGTACTCCCATTCCCTGGCCACGCTGAGCTCCACCTTCTTTATAGGAGCAATGGTTAGAGGAGGGTTAACCCAAATTGTGCGTCACCAGATGAGCTGCAGTCTCTACCTGCACCCTGGCGAGGCGGAGCTAAAAGAAGACGGGTAAAACTGGCCGTAATCCGAACGGCTGCAATTCAATTAGATGATTTGTTAACTGATTGACTGGCTCTTAAATAAAATACCATAATATAAAGCAAATGCTTCAGCGATGGCCTCCCGAGGGAGCTCTACCTGTGGTACTTTCTCAGAAGAAAAAGTGTTTTGACTTATTCATTCAACACACAGATTGCAGAGTGCTTATTTGCCCGCATGCTTTATAAGCTTACCCCTCCTTCTCCCAGCAGACCCGGTAAGAAACACCATCTGTGCAACTCGAGCAGGAGAACAGCCGGCGCTTTCACTTTTTCTTCTGGTTCAGTCAACCCAAAATTACGCTGCCTCTGAGATACAATACCAGACAGGTACAGAGACAGGATGGAGTGTGTGTGTGTGTGTGTGAGTGTGTGTGTATACAAAAATACAATAAAGTGACAAAATGAGCTCACTTGATTCAAATCTGTCCATTTTCATATGAATAAAACATTTTAGCAACATTTGTGTTGATTTAATGTTTTGAAGTCAATTGAATCAAGTGCATAATCTCATAAACCATTTAGAACCTTTACTTTAAAAATTGTAACAGTGAAACAGTGCTGTCCCTCCTGAAAAGCTCTACTTTTTCGTCCAAAAAACTAAATAAACGATCATCATTTTACATGATCTTCGGAATTTTATCATTTTCAGTTAATCAGTGACTGAGCCTTTGATTCTGATGTGTAAATGAGCTGGGTTTTGCTCTGTAAGGAACTGTAACATGCGTCACTCAGAAAGCAGTTCATGCTGAAACACTCCTGAGAACTTCAATATGAAGGGGCGAGGCTAAGCTGAAAGCGGGGTTTTGTAAATGCATTGGTTTTGTAAGGCAAACAAATATTTTTTCCATTACAAACAAAGCGACCCGAACCCGAGCCGAACCCGAGCTGCTCGACGGCAGGGCAAAAAACGGGCCGCAGCTGAGCTGACTGCATCCCTGCTTTCTTATTGGTCGAAATGTTGTCATGACAACAGGCTGACTTGGAAAGAGGCCATTGTTTATTTGTCTGTGCAAAAAAACAACAATGGAGACACAAACTAACAGCTGGTAAGTCGATGAAGTACAGGCTCTACTGTCTGTCTGGGCTGAAGATAAATTTCAGTGGGAGTTTTCAACACTAACAAATTTATCTTTAACGTGAAGGTGATCCAGGACATCACTAACAAGTTATCTGAGTTTGGCTTTTATCACACTGATAAAGAATGGAAAAAAAAAACCTCAAACAAGACTATAAATAATAAAAGACCACAATAACAAAAGCAGTTCTGACAGAAAAACTTTCTGCTGGTTCGACTGCATGTATGCGGTTTTGGGACGACCGGCCATAAAAAGTGACCAGTTCGTGGAAGTGCAAGGTGTTTTTAATAAACTGTCCAATGTGTTGAAATTCAAGCTGTTTCTCATAAAGTGACCATTGAGTGGAAGTACAAGGTGAGTGTTTTTAATGAAATGTCCAATGGTTGAAATTTGAGTTGTTGTTGAGTGGTTGTTGTTTCCAATAAAGTGACCAGTGAGTGGAAATTCAATCTGTTTCTAATAAAGTGGCCAGTTAGTAGAAGTGCAAAGTGTGTGTTTTAATAAACTGTCCAATGTGTGGAAATCCAAGGTGTTTCTAATATAGTGGCCAGTAAGTAAACATGTAAGCTATTCCTAATAAAGCATTCAATGAATGACAATTCAAGTTGTTTCTAATAAAGTGGCCATTGAGTGGATGGCATTTCAAATAAAGTGGTCAGTTAGTGGATGTTTATGGTCAATATTTTTAATAACCAGTCCAATGAGTGGAAATTCAGTCTGTTTCTAATAAAGTGCCCATTGAGTGGTTGGTGTTTCTACTAAAGTGGGCATAAGTAAAAATTCAAGCTGTTTCTAATAAAATGGCCAGTGTGTGGCATCATTCCTCTGCATTGAGATATTTTGGAAAAATACAGACATGATCATCTTATTTCTGTAGGTTCCTTCTTGGAGAAAGGAATGTAAGGACTGCTTTATCCCATCAGCGCATCATTTTTATTGCAGTTTATTTACTTTTTCACAATATGTTCCTATCTAGTTCAGGTTTTAATGTGAGCTGGCTCCAGAGGGGAATCCTATCCCATCCAGTCATCCAGTCTCCAGTGAAATCTGTTTGTTTGGTGCCCATAAGAGGAATGCCCCCCCCCCAAACTTGTCCCATAAGGACCGCACTACTGTTTAGTGGACTGTACCACTGTGAGTTGGAAAGGGGGGGCGCTGTTTTTCCTGCCTTTATATGGGCCGTGTTGGGGGGTGTGGAGGGAGGGAGTGTTGGGGGGGGCTGGTGAGGTAGCAGCTCTGGAACTTCAGCACCTCGGACAGAGACCCTTTCGTCATGGCTTGAAGTGTGGCGCGTGCTCGCTGCTCTAGTGGGGTTTCGTGGCTTCTTCTCGCCTGCTGGTGCGCGTGGTCGCGCGCTGAGGTGCACGGAGCCACCGGAGCTCCACGCTGCAGCAGTTCTCCCGTGCGCGCGCGCCCGTGCGTTTGAGACGCTCTCCGCGCGCCACGCTTCACTCCCGTCGTGCGCGAGGAGCCCCGTGCGGTGAAGAGCCTCGAGCCCCGGCCGGAGTGGAGGAGGAGAGGGGGAGGTCTGAGGGCGCGAGAGAGATTCCGGACCCCGTCTCGAGCGCGAGGATGCGGCGCGCGGCGCTCCTGCTGTGGATCTTCTGGATCTTCTGGATCTTCTCCAGCGGCTCCTCCGCGGCTCTCGCGGCGTCCCGTGAGTTCCTCACACCCCTCCCTCCTCTCAAACTCCCCCTCTTCCTCACACTTTCTCCCTGACTGCTTTTCTTGGCTTTATTTATTTATTTGTTTGTTTGGCTTTTTTCTCTCTCGCGCGCGCCCCCGGTCAGTTCACTTTTCTCTGAGAGCCGCAGCAGCTCTGAGCGCCCTGCTCTCCAGGAGGACTGTCTCTGGGCTGGCAGGGACAGACAGGGCTGCAGGGTGCTGGGAGAGACAGACTGGGCTGAACTGGGGTGCACAGTCTGCTGGACACCGGACGGGTCTGCAGTGATGGGGCTGAGAGATGGCAAAGCCTTTAGGCTATAGAGTCATGTAAATGTCTATATAGTGCATATATGTCAGGGGAAAGTCTATAGAATAATGTATATACTATACTATATCAATGTATGTACACACATTATATATATACATACACATACACATACATTCACTAACATATACATATATAGAACTATAGCTTATATAGCTTATATGCTAATCTAAATATGTAATATATATGCATACATACGTATATAGCGTAGTGTATGTTATGCATGTATATGTGTGTATTGTGTGTGTATGTGTGTGTGTGTGTATATATATGTATACACACACATATACATGTGTATACATGAAAATATGCATATACATATACATGACTCTGTTGTCTGTATGCTTGTGTGTGTCAGAACAGTAAAGCTGTTGGATGTTACATTTTCTGGTCCGGACAGGTGGTTGTGCTGTATTCTGGTGTCTTTCAGTACATGTTCATTACTAAAGTCAACGTTTGCGTGTCTTTCGAGCGGCTCTCGAGGCTTTAGAACTCACATCTGCTGGCTCCATCTGAACCCTTCTGCATCTGCTGTTCCAAGTTACCATTCACCCCCCTACACACACACACACACACACACACACACACACACACACACACACACACACAAACGCACTCAAACACACACACACACACAAGTGCATCAAAGTATGCGGGATGTTTTGTGCTCTTGCGAATGACTGATAACCAAACCAAATTTTAATAGGCACTGAATAATTGACTGTGTCTTCCTATAGCCCGTGGTGCTCGCTGATGTAACCAAGCGTTTCTTCTCACTGCCCCCCCCCCACCCCACCCCCGGGGCTAATTGGAAATCTGATGAGGAACAGAGGAAAAAAACAATAATGAAATGAAAAAAAGCCACATGTTGTAAGGCATTTGTGCCTGCTCTTGTTCTCTGACCGGAGAGTCCGTCGGCTCTAAGTTGCATTAATTTTTGACTGGGCTGTAATTGTGAGCAGAAGAGTGGACTGCATTTGGTAAATGGGTGGCGAGTGTTAACGAACGTCTCTTTCCTTAAACCGCTTGCTTTGAAAGTGAACAATCCTCTTTTGCAAACAGCATGAGTAAAAGATAAATAAGGGAATCCGTCACGTTTGGGGGCCGTTGACGGAGAGCTCTGCTCCGTGCTGATAACTGTCTCGGAGACAGAGGTGAGATGAGTCAGGGAAGTTGCCTAATAGACAGGCAGGACGCTTGTCAGGAATAATGAGATTAAGGCTCTGGAATAGTTGTGTGGGGTTTTTTTCGGGGACCAGAATTAGAAGCTAGTCCAGTGTGCCTCGCATGAATCGACTGTACTGACCCGAGGCGGCGAGGATTAACTTCTATATACAGTTTTAATTCCTGAACGCATGCTGTCCTGACACTCCCTGAGGGCTTATTTGACTCTTTTTATGTGTTTTTTGACCTTTTGAGTGTTATTGCCCTGAAAGAAGGTTCTGGAAGAGAGTCATGTAAAAGGCAAAGTGTGTATGTATGTAAAAAAACGTTAGAGAGCACTGCAAAAATGTTCAGTTCCTCAGGTTTTATCTTTATAAGTATTGAACTGAACAGCTTTGCCTTAGTTAGAACTGCTGACAATATTTCTCCTAATCTACAAATATAAATATTGTTCTTTAAAGCATCATTTTAAAGCAAATGACAAAACGTCAAAATAAGAGAAATGATGCAGTGTTTACAGAACTTTAATAATTCAAAGAAAACAAATCTCTTGTTCACTCTTAAACAAAATGGCAATAAGTACCTTTGACGAACTTCTAGTAGTATTTTATCATCCATCTGCTCACATTTAACAGACACTGACATGGAATAGTTGTCATAATCATAGAAATGCTGATTTAAAAAGAAACTGCAGTGCTCTCTTATTCCTTCTGGAGCTGTAAATACATATATATGTAAACACACACACTGTAAAAGATCAAATAGAACTGGGCAGACAATGATTAAGCATTTGAATTGAGGCACAGATGCAAAATATGCGATATATGACGTCATATATATATATATAATATATATTTGAACTGTCAGATAAGACCAGCTGTTTTGCTTGTTATCATATGATGGTCGAACTGATAAACTGTATTAGCGCAGAACAGATTCAGCTCGGTTCTTTGCATGGTTCCACGGTTCTTTAACACATAGAACCTTTTGTGTATCGCTGCTGTTGGAACCTTGCATCTCCAAAATGCCACTGTTCAGGAGAAGGAGACCATGTTCTTAACTTTCAATGGAAGTCAATAGAAATATATGCACCAGTCATTTTGGACCATTTCTCTTGCTTTGTTTGTTGTACAGCCCCACCGGCATCGCCAAAATATGTATAAAAAAAAAACACACAATAAAATACACAGAAATTGAGATATGAGGTGTTGTTCCAGCAGTGACAGTATGGTTCTTTAAGAAAGCTTGAAAAAGGTTCTGTAGGCAGGGAGAAGGGCTCCGTTATGGAGGAGTCATCTTCTGCTCAGACAGTGGGAAACTGTTGGTGCTGTTGCTGCTGATTCTTCACTCACTAGTTTTGAGATGGAGCTTCAGGTGCTAATTAAGCTGCCAGCTTAGTGTTGCACCTATTTGACAAACCCTGTGACCAATACATCAGAAGAGGTGACTATAGCAAAACATGGTGAACAAGCGAGACGCCAGGGCACGTTCTGGAGTCTGGGCTGAGCAAAAAACCTCAAGTTTTGCTGTTGTTTCGTTGTTTACTCTAATAGTTACCCATCAGAGTCCAAACAAGAAGTGACCTTCTATCTGCTGAAGTGTTGCTTTTTTATTGTGTGGTTTAGTGCTATTATAGATGCTCCTAAGTAAAAGTGGTTCTATATAATAACAAACAGAGTTCTTTTAATGCATCTGCTATATAGAAGCGAGGTTCTTTAAAGAATCGTCTGTCTATAACCATTGCCTTCACTGAAGAACCCTGCAAGAACCTTTTCAAGGTTGTAGTATAAACTCAATGCAATTTCTTAAGAACCACAGCAGAAACTTGGACTAAATTAAAACAACCCGACATCTAAATGTCCAGAGGAAAAATTTGGAGGTCCGATGCTTTAAAATGTTGACTTTGATTGAGCTTTTGAAAAAATGTATTAATAATTTGTGTTTTGCATTTTTTCAACTAATCATTCAAAGATCAGTTTTCAAGACATCTGTCCTCCCTGTTTTTCTTCTTGAGGTTTAGGTGAGGGGTGTTTTAATGTGGTCCGAGTTTCTATTGTGGTTTTTAACATGTAAGATATTGCTGTGAGTTTATACTACACCCTTAAAAAAGGTTCTCCATGGGTTCTTTACTGATGGCAGCGGGTATATTTGTATATGAAGAGAGACTGAGGCAGTTCACAGAACAGTTTGAAGTTTGATGGTTTAAATGGTTCTTTAAGACGAACGTTTCTTTGAAGAACCATTTTGACTTTTGGTACTTTTCCACTGCCACAGACAATCATGCCCTTCCATGAACAAGTCATTTTCAGCCGAGCCGCTCATTGGCAGGGCTAAAAGTGGGCCGCAGCCGACCTGACAGCATCACTGCTTTCTGATTGGTCGAAAGGTAATCAAAACTAACAACTGGGCAGTCGACGAAGTACAAGCTCTACTGTCTGTTTGGGCTGAAGATAAATTTCAGTGGGATTTTTCTATACTAACAAATTTATCTTTAACGCTGTGAGAAACGTGAAGGTGATCCAGGACATCACTAAGCAGTTATCTGGGTTCGGTTTTCCTCACTCAGATAAAGAATGAAGAGAAAAATAAAAACTCAAACAAGACTATAAATAATAAAAGATCACAATAACAAAAGCAGCTCTGACCGAAAAACTTTACGGAGGTTCGACTCAGACTGAGATACACTGGAACATCAAAACCTGATACAACTTCAGTACCATCACAGTACAGTTTAGATACAGAACGGTTCCTGTAGAACTGGGGAGAAATGACATAACTGTACCATTACAGTTTAAGAACCCATTACGTGGCGGTTCTTTAAGCTTCAGGAAGTCTTCTAACACTCATACATCTCATTTAAATATGGTTCTCCAAAGAACCATCTACTGAAAGGGTTTTTAGGGTTTCATGCAAGAACCCTTTCTGGGGCACCTTTGTTTGTGAGAGTGTATGAAGCTCCAGGACGTCTCCATTTAGCTGTAAACAAGCCCTAAAAACATCTTAATACAGAAAGTCATCAACGTCCACAAAGGCCTGGGATTACAGTCGTCTCGGCTGCTTTGTTAAGTTCTGCCGCTCATCGATCCGCCAGTTTAAACCGTTTTACGCTCCTTTTGCAAAAATCTTTCACTTCTATTCGGATTGGTCCGCTGAGCCGTGAGCGCTAAGCTGAGGATCGGCACCCACCAAGCATCCGCAGAGGCATTTTTAAGAGGTTTATGTTGACGGCAATTCACATTATATAAAAGAATCCATCCTGTGATGGGAAGCTGGATCTTTGCGGGACGTAGCGGTGAGAGCAGGGTGAATGAGTCTGTGACAGATTTCCTTTTAATATCGAACAGAACATTTACGTATTACTGCCTTTCATCTTCTCTGCAGGTCCGCTGTTAGTGCATGAGGGAACAGACAACATCCGCAATCTTTTTTTTTTTCCCATTTGTTTGGTTCTCATTGAGCACCGTTTCTATAAATCTGCCTTTTCTATACTTTAAAATAAACAAATCTGTGCTAATGCAGGCACCAAATGGACCAAAAGTTTTTCAACAGCAAAGCTTACATTATACCAAAGTTAACTCCAAACTTGCGATCTGATTGGCTGAGAGGAGGTCCATGAGTGCCAAAGAGATCCTTCACCTTGTCTTGGGATGCAAGTGAGGCGTCAACAACAAAACCAAACTGCTTCCACTGTCATCAACTGGCTTTCAGGATTTTTTAGCCTACTTGAACTCGCAGTCTAATTAGCTGAGAGTCCTAGTATCTCCTGACAACGGCCGAATCTCTTTCAGCGTCACTCCGCCTTACTAGCCGGTAACCTAGCAACAGCATCCAGCTTCTAAACAGCATAATAAAGTTTATTGTAACAGTAAATAACAGTCTTACCAAAAGACTTTATTGTTCAAATAAATAAATAAAATATTATTGTTCAAATAAACGTGGATTTGATTCCCAAGACCACTAAGCACCTCTAAGGTACCGTCCCCACACACTGCTCCCTGGGCGCCGTGTTCCTGGCTGCCCGCTGCTTCACTTGGTGAATGGGTTAAATGCAGAGAAAGAATTTCGCACACAGTGTGAACAGCACGAAATTCACGTATGACAGAGTGGTAGCCTTTCACTTAATTTATACAACAGTTGTGATCTGATTGGCTGAGAGGCAGTGCATGAGTTCCAGTGTCTCTGAATCTCTTTCAGCATCACTGCCTTACAATCTTGTATCCTAGCAACAACATCCAGCTGACCAACAACATGGAGTTTATTCTAGATAACAACTCTGCCAATAGTGATAATGTCTTGAGATGCAGCCAGGCACCAACAACAAAACCGCTGTGACGGACCAAACCATGTACACCAGCCGAGAGAGTTAGAGCTCTACTTCCGATGCTCCACACTGATGTTCCATCTTCAATTATACAGCAAAGCCAGATGCCTTCAAAGCAGCCAAACATGTATGAGGAGCAACTAATGGGCAAGGTGGAGAATCTTGTAGGTGGAGCCTACCAGAGGCTCATTACACAGCAAAGCTTTTGTTGTTGTTTTTAAATCTTACACAGTTAGTTCATGATTCGTGATCTGATTGACTGAGAGGCTGTCCATGAGGGCCAGTATCTCCTGACAACAACCAAAACTTTTTCAGCACCACACCGCTTTACTAGCATGTCCCCTAGCAACAACTGACTTTCCAAAACAATGTGTTGGGATGAAAACAACGCAACCAAGCATCAACGACGAAACCGCCAAGACAGACCAGGTGAGAGTGACAGAACTTCGTTTCTGATGCTCTGCACTGATGTTCCACCTTAAGTAAGACTAGACCCATGAGTGGGAAAGCAGCAAAGTGGACAGAACAAGAGAAGAAAGTAGAAACAGCAGAACCTATAAAAATGATAAAATATAACAAATAT
>JBBJLS010009560.1:0-15970 GCA_037577275.1 Bryconaethiops microstoma
ACAGCCCACACGCAACACACAGCCCGCACACAGAACCACACATGCCACACACAGACCAAACGCAACACACACACACACACCACAAACAGCCCGCATACAGAACCACACACGCAACACACAGACCAAACGCAACACACACACACACACACACATCACAAACAGCCCGCACACAGAACCACACACGCAACACACAGACCAAACGCAACACACACACAACCCCCACACACCAAACAAACACACACCAAACAAACACACACCACTCACGCCACACACAGCCCGCATGCAACACACACCACACACAGCCCACACACAGACCAAACGCAACACACACATACCACACACAGCCTGCACACAGAACAAGCGCAACACACACACCACACACAGCCCGCACACAGACCAATCGCAACACACACACCACACACAGCTCGCACATAGACCAAACGCAACACAAACATACCACACACAGCCTGCACACAGAACAACGCAACACAAACACACCACACACAGCCCACACACAGAACAACGCAACACACACAAACCACACACAGACCAAACGCAACACACAGACCAAACCGCAACACACACCACACACAGACCAAACCGCAACACACACACACACACACACACACACACACACACACACACACACACACACACACAGAGCCAGCACACAGAACCCCAGACGCCACACACAGACCAAAGGCAACACACAGAACAAATGAAACACACAGAACAAACGAAACACAGAACAAACGAAACACACACCACACGCAGACCAAACCGCAACCCACACCACACGCAGCCCGCACACACCAAACAAACACAACCCACACCAAACACAACCCACACCCACCACACACAACCTGCACACACCAAACAAAAAACATACACAACCCGCACACACCAAACAAATAACATACACATCCCGCACACACCAAACAACATACACAACCCGCACACAACACAACACACACAACCCGCACACACCAAACAAACACACCACACCCAACCAGCACACTCCAAACAACATACACAACCTGCACACACCAAACAAATAACATACGCAACTCACACACACCAAACAGAGCACACACCACACACAACCCTCACACACCAAACAAATAACATACACAACCCACACACACCAAACACAGCACACACCACACACACCAAACAAACACACACCACACACAACCTGCACACACCAAACACACACCACACAACCCGCACACACCACACACAACCCGCACACACCAAACACAACCCACACACAGAACCACACACATCAGACACAGACTAAACACAATACACACCACACACAACCCGCGCACAGAACCACACGCACCACAAACAGACCAAACAACACACTCCACACACAACCTGCACACACCAAAAAAGCAAAACACACACCAAAAACAGACCAAACACAACCCACTCCACACACAACCCACACAGAGAACCACACACATGAAAGACAACCTGCCCAGAGAACCACACACAACATGCCCAGAGAACCACACACCAAGCTGTTTTTATTTTAAAGGAGACACATTTTAATTTTTATAGAAAGAAATGGACAGAAAATCATATATCATATAGAAAGTCACACACTCATATTAGGGCTGCATAACATCTGTTAATCGTTATCGTGATATCGGTCTCTGCAATACTGATATCACAGAAGACTGCAATATGCAAATGAGCCTCTAACCAGTCCCAGTGTTTCTGACAGGGTGGCCAATCACAGCTTCAGGTGAGTTAGACTTTGTCTTTTTAACTCCAGTAAAGTGATGATATGGGCTTTTTAATATACTGAAAAGCAGCACAATCGTAATATGTAGTAGTAAAATCACAAAACTGATATTTTGACCATATTGTACACTCACTATAAAGTATGGTGGTTTATTTACACCCACCTACCCATTATATATATGTATTTAACAGTAAGCAAACACAAACAGTGCAGCTGCATAAATACACATATTAATCAGTTAAAATCCCTCACTGTCTGCAGTCAGAAGGTCCTCATTAATGTCCTGGATTTGACAACACACTCTGCACGACACTAATCAAACCAACACGAGCTGTAACAAATGTTTACTATACACACACACACACACACACACACACACACACACACACACAGCCCAAGCCCAGACTCTGAGGACAGTTGTTTAAAAAGGCTTTGAGGACTTTTTTCACTGTCAGTACCCCAGTCCCTCAGACTGCTTCGGTATGTTCCTCATTCCTTACGCTAAACTGGCATTAAACATTCAATGCATTCCTGCTTTACGCACTCAACACTCTTCACACATCATCCCACACATTTACCCCTCTCATACTCTTTCACTTGCTGTCTCTCTGTGTTGGGAACTCCCTTAGTTTCACAGCTGAAAATGATAAAGCTCAAATAAATTCAACACTTGCTACCCCACTAGCACAAGAACAGAGGGACAGTGAAGAACTTGGGGAAAGTAGTGAGTGGACCGTTTTGGCCTAAAAGAGAAAGTAGCTTCAAATGCCCAAATTAAATGTAAAGTGCTTTAATTGCCTGTACTGCATCCATCTATTACCAGAACCTCTTATCCTTATTACCTGAACCTCTTACGGCAGGGGTGGGTGGGGTTGCTGGATGGGACGTGGGTGTGGTTGGATGGGAATAAGTGGACAGGGCCAACACACCTGGGGCAATTTATCATCGCCAATTCGCCTGACATGCATGTCTTTGAATTGTGAGAGGAAACCAGAAAACCCGACAGAAACTCACGCAGACACAGGGAGAGCATGCGAACTCCACACAGACATCGAACCCAGTTCCATATCAGTTTATGATTTTGTTTAGATTAGATTTTGAATGAATTACGAAACAAAAAATGATCAACAAAAAATTTTGTTTAATAAAGGAAATTTTGATCTGATGCTGGAGCACATAAACGCAACAGAAACTGAGTAGCGCAAAAGGTCTACCTTACAATGGAAGCCTCTGTTATATCCCAGGCTGTAGTATCCCAGGCCACCGCCTCAGGGGGGCATTTTCCCTCTATCCCTTCTTTTCACCCACCTGTCTTTTCACCTGTCAGCGTTAGGCACTCTGGTTAAGCTCCTCCGTACCTGACCACAGGCGCTCAGTCTGGAGTTTAGCTCACCCCGAACTGAACCCATACGAGTCGTCTCCTTTTCATAGTCTCCATATCCTCCAGCACTGTTTATGTCCATCACACCGTGGCTCACATCTTATTTACACTCCCCTTTATTCCTCTATCTACTCTCTGTAATCTCCTACTTTACTCTCACCTGTTCTTGCGGGCATTTGTCTTCTTTAGCTTCTGTTCTCCTCTAATCATTCATCTTTATTTTCATTGATTAGTTTGTTCCGTTTTGCATTACCTGCTCTTCTCATGTTCCCTGGCTCCCTTCTTTCCCTTCCCTCCCACTGATTATTAACCACATTTCTCCTCTGTCTTTTCTTTTCGCTCCCTAGCCTTCACTCATTCCTGCACTATAACCAGCTCCTTCTTCTCCGGCGTGACCATTTCCCACCGTAGCGTCATGTTGTTACACTTCCTTCTGTAGTTTTACTTTAGTTTTTTTCCTCACGTTTCTTTTCAGCATTTATGTTCGTGTCTTTGTATTCTTTAAAGAATACAGTTGCAATGAGCAGTTTGGACTCATATACTCATTTAGATTTGTCTCTTTAGTGACGGTATCAAAACCATGTAACGACGTGTAACTATGCAGTGACTCAAGCAGTCAGAATAAATTCAAACTATTTTAGATTCTTCAAAGTAGTCCTTCTTCGCCTTGATGTAGATTTCGCTCTCAGGAACCAACATCTAAAACTTTAGTTGTAATATAAACCTTTACTGTTTGTATTCAATTCAGCAACCAATTTCATGCATTTAAATACAAAATAAAAGTGGCCCCATATAGTCATGTTAAACACACCACGCCCAGTGTGAACAATGTGAAATTCTTTCTCGGCATTTAACCCATTCACCAAGTGAAGCGCTGGGCTGCCACTAATGAGGGGCGCTCAGGGAGCAGTGTGTGTGGACAGTACTTTGCTAAAGGGAACCTCAGTGGTGCCACTAGCAGTCCAGGGATTCAAACCTACAACCTTCTGATCGCAGGGGCAACTCCCTAACCACTAGACCACCAGCTGCCTGCAAAGATACAAACGTAAATGAGGAAAAAAACAAAATAAAACTACCGAAGGAAGTGTAATTCTTTACATTTGAAAAATGCAAGCCCACTTTTCTGGTATTGCAGTGAGGTCCATTCTAAAATATGTTACACACATTTGCTGTTTTTAGACACATTTCCAGGTCCTGACCGGTCCTTTACTGGCATTTGCTGTACTGGCCGCTAACTGCTGCATTAACAATGAGCTCCAGGCTAAATCTCCAGACCAGATGGACTTCTGTTTGCAGTCCAGGGCCAGACTACATCAGTCAATGATGGAGTACAACACAACAGCTGGCTCACACACACAAATACAGCTTAATTATCATATCTAACATGCGCCAGGTCACTCACACATGCACACACACACACACACACACACACACACACACACACACACACACACACACAGTAAAAAGATGAAGGGTACATATAAAACATTTGCTGGAACAAAACCGTGTATCTGCATTTTTGAATATTTTACATTTACTTAGATCTTTAAGCTCTTTCCATTATGCGTTTCACTGTTAAAGCGTTTACTTAAGCAGTCCAAACATACTTTGAAAAATATACATATGAAGAGTGGTTTAACCTACACATAGGGATCCATGGTTCAAGCCAAGTTAATGGGAACATCACCACATATGTTATGAGAGACCCACTGGTGGTGTGCATGTCTTCTGTAGAGGAAATGTTGTCATTGCTGTCTTTAATGTTACGTTCCATGCAGACAATCACTTCATAATAACAAGTAAAAATATGATTATTGTTCATGTGTGCAACGTACAAAATGCTTTAAGAGAAAAACATAAGGAAACAAAAAAAAAAAATTAGATGATAGAACATGCAGAATTTATATAAAATATGAAGTATGTAACTATATTAAAAAAAAGTATACAAGAACAAATGTTCCTGAGTATTATGTGTATTTTGTTGAAACAGGAAGTATTTAATTGACTATATGTGAGGTAGTTAAGACTACTGTTGTGTTTGATCCAGTAACATTTTCACAGTACACACACACACACACACACACACACACACAGCTACGTCAATTTGCATTCCAAGGTGGCTTACGCTGGCACCGGCCACCTCAGCAAACAGCTCAGAAATACCATCACTGCCTTAAAGGGTAAAAACATCCCCTCCAGCCAGCCGTGGCAACACATATTCACACACACCAGCTGGACCTGGCCTCATATAGTAATACACCTAGACTTGAATAAATCTGTGCAAGTGTCAAAACATCATAAATCTGTGCAAATACACACTTAACTGGAATGCACTTCGTAATTTTATCCATATTTTCATATTTATAGAATTGTTTCATATCTATATGAAACAAGTCTCCATGAGTGTGTGTGTGTGTGTGTCTTAATAAACATAAGAATAATCCTATTCATTTATAGAAACACATACACAGCACACTGGAATAAATCTGTAGAAATGTCATTAATCTCATAAACAGTTGGAACTGGAACGGACTTAATAATAAACCTACAACACATTATGTACCTATTTGGTATAGAGCAATAAAATAAAATATTTTCATATCTAAAAATTATATGATAACATGTTTAGCTGTAGTTAATATACAGTATCTTGATATCAATATTTATAGATCGGAAAAATGTATAAATGTATAAATATAAAAGTTAGCTTAACTAATTTAGTTTAACAGTGTACCATTCAAATGCCTGGGAGGATAATAAAGGGAGTTTCACTGTATTTGATGTAAAGCTTTGTTGGAAAGCACTTAGAAATCTTATATTATGGTCAATTTACATACTATACACATATTACATAGTTTACCTTTTAAATGCACAATATTGTTTATGTCTTAGTCATATGTCTCGGTCATAATGTACTTTACACAACCATCTACTGACCTCTCTTTATCCCTTAGGATTAAGCACACAGAGAGCAGTCTGGGCTGCAACACTCTTCAAAGTTCAGTGTGAACGGGGGTCTGAACTGCTTTGGGCTAAAGTGGTAGAGTTATGTAAATGTGCTTGTTTTGATGACATTGCATAAACAGTGAAAATTCTAAATGGGTTGTTTTTGTAGCTTAGTAACAAAGTTCATCAGACTGTCAAGTCCATCAACAAAATCTTTTTTTTTGTTTTTTTTTAAAGGGACTTAAATTTGTTTCTCCATAAGACGGGACCTTTAATATGGAAATAATTAAAGTCTAATCAGGGAATAAAGCTGGCAGCAGCTTTATTTAGACCACAGTGTCTGGACATGTTACTGTCATCGTGTTGTTAGCACATGTTCTCTCCTCTCTGGGTTAAATGTTAAGTGCATAAGTTGTAGCTTTTCCTCTTTTAAACACAGTTTTATTTAGATTTCATTTTGTAGTCGGTCTCACAACCCTCCACTTAAATACAGCTTTTAACACACGCATGCAGATGCACGCACAGACACACACACAGACACACACACACACACACACACACACAAAGATACATTGAGCTCAGTAAAGCAGGCATTTATTACACACACTACTGGGGCTTTTGTTCACTGTAGAGATTGAGAGAGAGAGAGAGAGAGAGAGAGAGAGAGAGAGAGAGAAAGAGAGAGAGAGAGAGAGAGAGAGAGACTATTTTGAACATACCATCAATTGTGCTGTAAATACATAAATTATCCAGTAGCTACAATAAATGATTCCTAATCAATTATGGATTATTATGTAACTGCTATATTGTACATGACTACAAGTATACATTATACACTCCTATAAACTGTCCAGTATCTACCCTGAATTTTACAGTAACTAAGACAAATTACGACGTCCTCACTGTTGCCAAACAGTAATTTTAATGTGATTTAATTCGAAAAGTAATTTTGGAACCCCTGTATGGGGCCGTGTTTGTTGTAGAGGGTTTGGTTTCTACCAATGCTGTTGTATTGCCTGTTTTTTGGCAATATTACATGAAAAACAGTTCATAATAAGGTCACTGAACTGAAACTGAAATACAGTGTACACAGCAGTAAAAGAGTACACAGCTGATCCTGTTGGACGCAAACACGTCCCATGGACTTCCTGTTTATGAGGAAGTAGCCCAGCAGCTGCAGGTCCACAGGAAGGTCCAGAAAAGCTCACCAACAAACAGGCCCTCAAGCTCGTGTGACTGAAGGGTAGTTACAGACGGAAACATTGAGATTAACAAGCCTCTTTAGCTCATTCACTATTCTCTCCACAGTGCACTGCCTGTAGGGTGAACTCACTGGGGGAAGACCAAGACATTTATATCACTAACAGCTTTCAGAATCATCCCCTATTAAATAAACAATAGTGCACATGGGCACAGAAATCACCGCAGTAGGAGCGACCATGGACATTCTACACATGAGCTCTAATCAATTAGATTATATGGAATAAAGACAAAAAAAAACAGGTACATTAAAACAATACATTCATTCATTTGGCGGACACTTTTTTCCAAAGTGACTCATATGAGGAAAGACTCAAGTTTCGAGTACTAAAATCTTTTTGTAGGAGTAGTGGAAGATGAAGTGCATTAGGAGTGGAGATGAGTCTTCAGGACGTGTTTGAAGATAAAGAAAGATTCTGTTGCTCTTGTCGGCTTAGGCAGCTCATTCCACCAGTGGGGAACCACAAAAGAGAAGAGCCTGGACTGGGTTTGCCTTGTGTGTAGGGATGGCAGAGCCAGGCGAAGTTCCTTGGACGAGTGGAGGGAGCGAGGAGGAACAGAAGCCTGAATAATAGAGCTAAGGGTCAGCACCCAGCTGTCACTCCGTAGGCAAGAGTAAGTGACGTGAGCTTAATTTGGGAAGCCATGAATGATAACGTATACATAACATGTGTTTCACAGGAGCCTCCCTTTCGATATGTGCGCATGCAAACAATTCAGCAAGTGCAGCAGTATGTGAGTGTAAACGTTTCCCATTGATTATTTTGAAGCTGTGCTTCGTCCTCTAGATGGCAGTAACTGCCGATTTGCGGGAAAGCGTTCAAGCAGGGAAAAAACACTTTGTTATGGAAATCCAGCGAGAATGTTACACGAGTATCTGAAGATACATCGTGTAATTGCTTCAGCTTTTTATAAATAGAGCATTTGAGCAGAAATGCTAAAGTAAAGTCTAACCCAACGCGACACACTAACCCTACCCCTAAATAACAGAGGAGAGTGTAACACTAGCATTGTGATATTTTTTAGAAAAGGGTGTTTGTGTAGAAATACTAAACTATAGGATAACCTTAACCGTTACAGAAAAACATACACCCGGCATCGTGTTATTTTTAGAAAGGGCAGGATGTTATTTTTAGAAAAAGCAGTGTGTTATTTTTCGAATGGACAGTGTGTTACTGTTAGAAAGAGCATTGTTTCAGAACGCCTTTAGAATGGACAGGTCTGTGTAGAACTGCTAAGATAAGGCTAATCTTAACCCTACACATAACCTTAATCAAACTGGGATTGTGTTGTTTTTAGAACAGGAATGTTTGTGTAGAAATACTAAGCTAGGGCTGCTGCGATCGCAGCAGCAAAATAATCTACAGGAATTATAGAGGAATTATAGTACTGATTACTTTCATAAAACACGTAATGTAATTGTCTTTCGAGTCCATTAAAGTGAAGACATGGATGTGCATGGCCAGAGTTCGCATACTTCTGATGACAGGGAATGTAGCCAATAAATACATTAATTAAAGTGTATTTCTTTTAGATACAGCAGTAATTGTTAACGTCAAAAACAAATGAACAATAGCTGTTTCGCATTTATGCAAGCCCCCACATCACTTTACCTCGCAGAACAAAAGGCTTTCCATGTGGACATTGAAACTAAAGACTTCTCAGGAGCTTTGGGATGAAGTTTTCATGTCAGCCATGAATATACTTGTAAACAACATATTTTGTATTCTTAGTAATTAACTTGTGCTTGTCCTTTTCTCGTACTTTTCAAATTTAAATTCATGCTAATAAAAAATCAAATTCATGCTAATAAAAAAATAATAATAAATCTCCCCATTTTTATCCCCATCTCTCTCTTTCCCTCTCGCCTTTTCTCTCTTGAAATCTCTCCTCTTTTGGTACAATGTATAAGGAGCTGTAGAACTTAGTTTTTCTGCACTTTTCTCTCTGATCACAGCACTCAACTAAACACCACAGCCACTTCATACACAGCAAAGTGTTTATGATGGTGCTTCACAACCCTCAGTACACACACACACACACACACACACACACACACACACACACACACACACACACACACACACACACACACCTTACATATAAGGAGGAAGGCGAGCACTTTAACGAACAGTTCCATTCAAAAGTTTGGACCCACCGGACTTAATGTGTGTTGCTCATAACCTCGTGACCAAATTTGGGAACAACAATGCTAAACCATTTCCCTAGTTACACTTCACCAAATTCCACGGTTACGCAGCATCTATTTCCATGGTTACCTTACACTCATTTCCATGGTTACACTATATCAAATTTCATAGTTATGCAGCATCTATTTCCATGGAGACCCTCATCTTATATCAGTAGTTACACTATACCAAATTCAATGGTTATGCTACTCTCATTTCCAAGGTTACGCCACAACCATTTTCAGGGTACACTACACTTTTCATGATTATCCTATATCGACCTCTACTCACACGACACTCAGTCAGATATGTCATTCTGAACAGACATGCATTGTCACTCTCAAATGGATATTATAGTGAATATGAAAAAAACAGAAAAAGGTTGAAATATTTAAAGCTATGAGGCAGAAAAAAGAGATATCATTTAATGACAAGATGAATTCGGTCAGCAATAACTTTACAGTTTTCTAGTCACGGTAAATACTTTATTTATGTTTATAGTTTAGCAGATGTTACGTTAAATAGATAATATTAGCGAAGGATGTTAGCTCCAAATTTGTAGCTTGCCTTCTCAATTTTAAAGGCAAAACTAGCTACAGTTTGCCTTTAAAATAATAGTATTCAAAGTTGCAACCGCAGGAAATGTGTTTCTGGAGTCCTGAAACTAGGGAGAATTTGAAGCATTGTTATAGAAGTCAAAAGCTCGACTAGCACTAGGAGCAAAATGGATGTTCTTCACCACAAAAAAGAGTGTCTGTCAGCAAAACTGTCACACAACTGTTCATCACCGTGTCTGTGTGTGTGAGTCTTCGTTCATTGCACTCCATAAAAAGGCTTATCGATTTCCTGGCTAGACACTGATTTACTGGACTGCTACTCCACAGTGGAACAAAAAGCTCTGGCTGAAACAAACTGTTCTTAAAATGATAGTTTGGCCCAAAATCTAATTGCCCAGTTCTACCTCTTACCTCAAATGTAGTTGATCAATTATGTTTGGTAAAGTTTGCTTCTTTAGTTTAACACTTGAGGTCCATTAATGCAGTAATCAAGTAATGAAAGTTTCTCAGTATGTCTAAATATTATGCAAGTCTTTGGACATTTGGCTAAAATCTTATGGTTATGTTATTTCAATCAAATTGCTTATGGACAAAAAAAATAGAAACTACAGAAAAAAACATGCCATATGTGTATATGTGTTTTTGCACATATCACATGCTGTTTCTCACTTGCAAAAAGATCTAATCGCTTATGAAAAAGGGTGAAAAAAATCACTGAGATGAATAAACCACCTTCTCCTTAAAAATACTAAACTCAATCAAGTGTAAATAATCACCTACTCCATTGCACACCAAGGTAATTCGCTTCCGTCTGTGATCGCTTGTAATTGTTTTGATTAGTTCATCATAAAAACAGGTATTCCTGGAGCATTCCAGTGCTTGGTAGTCAAAATGAAAAGACCATAAAATTGTGGACATGCACAAGTCTGGAGATGGATACAAAAAAAACCCTCAATGACCAGAATAAAGTCTATAATTAAGAAGTGGGAAGTGTTCGGTTCTACTGAGACCCTCAGTGGGGCTCTCTTTTCAAACACGATGGAAGAAGGAGGAAGAAATTAGTCAGAGAGGTTACCAACTTAGAAGCAGGTACAGGAATTTGTGGCAAAAAGTGGTTACTGTGTCCAAAAACATCTAATTGATTACACCTTGGTTGCGTTAGATTTTCACTGAACTATTCCTATTTTTCTTCAAAAATACAAATAGTATGTAAATACAGGTAAAAGATGATTTAAAGAGTCTGTAAAGAACAGTGGATAAATATTGCATAGACTAGGTAGGTAGAAAAGTATCGCAACAGATTCAAGCTAGTAAAGTATTAGGTGGTCCAACAAAGTACTGACACAGGGCAGTTACCCTTTATGTATCTCAGTGATCGTTGATTTATTTATTTAAATTTGCTATCATATCTTTCGCATTGACGTCATAAGTTGTATTGAGTAAATGCAGTTGGAAAAAAGTTTTTTTTGTGTGTGTGTGTGTGTCTTTGAGGCCACAAGGCAAAAAAAAATTGTGAATATTTTGAAGGGGGTGTCCGTAAAAGTCTCCTAGCCAGGCATTCAAACTGAATATCAATGTCCCACTGACCTGCACACCATGCAGAGATACAGATCTTGCCCTGAACGGACCAAAGTAATATAGACATATTCAGTGCTGAGACACTTCATACATTAAACATATGGGTTTTTTTTTCAAAGGCTATTTTTGTCCATATTTAAAGATAATAGTATGTCTTACAGTGTCAGAAACCAGATAAGTAAGTCTATTTGATGCGATATAATTTGGGGCATTTTTATGGTCATTTGTGCAAGCAGTTTGTTATGCATATTTCATTTCTTGATCAAACTGTCACTTTAATTGTTTGAAATGTTATAGAAGTACCCCTCCCACTATAGTATTAACATGGTAAATCATTTACCCAGCCTATGCCAAAGTTTCAATATTAGGTATGTTGACCATAGCCATTATGAACTGAACTGAAATCACAGATCGGCAGCATTTATTCTTATCATCGTTGCTATAAATCTAAAAACAAATAAACAGCTCTGAGGCCAATGAACCTCACAGCCAATAATCCATGCTTTCTGAGCATTTGGCACATGGCCAGGGCTTAACAGTTTAAGCAGAAAGGTGTGTGTGCATATGTGTGTGTTCGCCATATGTTCTCCATGCTATGATTACATGATCCACATGTTTCCTAACGTCGGATATGTTGTGTTTGGCTAGACAGCGAGTTCAGCTTCAACAACGGTGTCCAAAACATTGTTACATTTGGCACAGTACCCGTATTCCTTTTATTTGATTTTCATTCTCTATTTCCCATTAACCCCTCAAGGCCTGCACAAAAAAAATCAACAAGTTCTGCCTATTAATCTTCCCTTCTCCTGCTGTTATTACATTCATTTTGATTTGTAAAGAACACGATCTAACAAATGAACATTGTAAATTGAACGAGTGCCACACACGAGCTAGAAAACACACGAATAGAAACATTCATACTTCAGCAGCCTTTTATCACTCTGATAATTTATCCTTACCGTGCAACATCATTTTTTAAAGGAGCAGTTTGGAGAAAGATACACAATTTTCCACTTCCCCCCACATATGGTTGCTCTCTCAGTTTAGCCCTGGACTTAAGAGGCTAACGTTGTTGACGAACGCTTGCAATCACCTGAGGTGGTTTATGAAAACAGACTGTTATCTAAAAAGACTGCCTGTAGTGTTTCAATATTTGATAGTTTGGTTTATTTTTTGTTCATACTGGATCCTAAACCACACCGACAACTCTGCACCACCTTAATGAAGATCCGGATGAACAGGTTGAGAAAGGTTTTGGCGCATTAACAGAAATAATTTGACCATCTAGCGCTTGTTAGTGATGTTTGCCTGCTGGCTTATGTGCTGAACTAACTAAGGTAGCAATAGAAGCATTATGCCACAACAGGCAACAGTATTGCAACTGATTTTGAAATCTATTTAATAATTTTCTGCATCTCTCCTGCACATGCAAAGACATCCAAAAAAGTGTCCTGGCCAGACACTCAAATATTGAATAACTTACATCTAAGAAGGGTCACAGTCACACAAATATTCCAAGTGTTTTGAATGTCATGCAAACAAACACATATGGTCCTGTACCAACTAACACAATATAGACATAATCTGCATGTCTAGCAGACGTCTCATGCTTGCTGGGTTTATAAAAGTTATATAGCAAGATCAACCACGCCAAGATTGTGGTGCCATTTGTGTCCTGCTGATATTACAAATAAGTGTAAATATAGGTAAAAACAATTTAAACACAAGATAAGTGTTTACTACAACTTGTGTTTCAGACAAATGTCTTATTTTCCCAAACATTTCTTGCCAAATATGTTTGGGGTTAATGGAAAACATTAAATTTTTTAATTGGCTGAGGTAGCATAAAAGTGGTACTCACACAACATCATAAACTCCAAAGTTTAAATATTAGTAGAACTATTAAGAAACTAAATGAAATCACAGAACTGTAGTGTTTAGGATATCTCCCCACCTATCATCAAGAGAAAACTCTTGTGTTTTATTTCATCACGGCACAGAAGGAAAATGCATTACGATTTCCCAAATATGTGGACTTGCAAAAAATAAAATAAAATATTGGACGTATATTTGCTCTGCCCACACATGTGTTCTGAAAATAATACCACGCTGTAATTTAAGGTAGAATAAAACTAATATATGCTATAGTTTCGCATTAGGTGTAAAACTATAGATGAACGTATCTGTGGATGGAGAATGGATTGGAAAGTTACCAGAATGTCTGATTTCTAAGAACAAAATTTCAGAACATTCCCAATGAACCTCTTTGTGTTTGTCTTCAAAATACTTTGTAAGTTTTGTTTTTTTGGAAGCTTTGGTGCCTAGTCAGGCCTAACTGACAGGCCACAAACACACACACACACACCCACACACACACACACACACACACACACACACACACACACACACAAACGTCCATCTCCATTGCAGCTGGCTGACACAATCCAGGAGGAAGCTGAAGCTGGCCGTGCCCAAATAAGGATGTTAGTTCAGGGGGTCCAGCGGCGCAGAGCAGAACAGTCTCACACACACAGTGCTATAAAAGGCCTGAAACAGTTTCAGAGCTGTTAATCCAGGTTTATGTGTGTCTCAGAGGCAGGAGAGTACAGACATGGCACAGAAACAGAAACGTGCAACAAAGCTTAGAAATTACACCCAGTACTCTTCAGTCCAATTCACTGCACACTGCATGTTTTTATTGTTGTAAAGTCAGGTATACACTCTTGTGGAGGACATGGCAACCTGATTTTTTGTGCAAGTGGAGGAACAAAGTTCAATCAACATTAGGAATGGGTATCGATGACCAGTGCTAAACTGCTGTACAGGAAACTCAGGACACAATTTAGCTCATTAGTTCTCCAAACAATCTTTTCAGATCTTTTCATCTGTCTTTATTTTTTTGCACCAGACTGTGGAGTGTCTTGATGAGGAGTATCAGTATCACCTCCACTCAACAATAACAATAATGCTAGCAATAATGCCATCATTACTGCTATCAATATTAAATCCACACAGTTGTTGTTCAATCATTTGTTAAATACACTTGCTTGTGTTGTGACCACCACAGAAGTTGAAAGACAAAATGTCAGGGTCTAAGCAGAATGTACAAACTGGCCCAAGTAGTGAGAGGTTGACCAGTTTGACCGTTCCAACAAGTAAAAGAGACCCGTGTGAATTTTGTAAGGTTTTAAATACTAAATTCATTTTGAAGGTAGACCACACTATGGCAGAGGAACTGAGGAAAACATGCTGTAGCTTTTTGCATTGGTATGTTTTGTCAGAAGTATAAGAAATTGGGTAAGTAACATCAATACACCATCATAAACTTGAGCATCCAATACACAGGCATGTGAGATATTGAAATGTGTCGGTTGCAGCCCTGCCCATGGATGAAATCTGGTGTGCACACAAAAAATGTGGTCGTGATGCAAGGTGTGAAGTTTTAAGAAATTTGTACCTTTACATCACAAGATATTTTATATAGTCGTGTATCGACTACTAAATTTCAATTGGTTTTGGCAGTTATTTTGTTGAGCCGGCTAGATGGAACTGTGGATTTGAGCAACTGTAGCCAAGCGTAAGCACATCAAATTTCAAAATTTTAGCTTAAGTTGCTCTTGTGGGATTGCAATGTGTCACAAAATTTGGCATGTTTCCAAAGAATGCTGTCGAGATGCAGCACGTAAGATTTCATGCAGTTTGAACACTAGACGCGCTAGATTTTGAAACACTAAATTTTTGCGTTTAGATTATTCACTAGATGGCACTACTTTATAAATTGGTCATAATGCGCGAGAGTCATGTGCCTCCTAGAGGCCAACTATCCATACAAAGTTTGTCATTCCAGCATCAGTCATGCTGTATAGAGTGGCTGAAGTCTAAGTATATGAAATCGTGGACCAAAACTTGGGGGAAAAAAAGAAGAAAAATTACATTATGGGACACATTGCAGGACAAAACTAAGGGGAAAAATCAAGCTTTCAGATTTTTAGCCGTGTCATGGACTTTATGTACATAAATGATGCAGCTTATTCAGCCCCTCTCTCTCAGCCCCTCAGAACAAGCAAAAACTTTGAGGTTTCATTAGTGCAGCTTTAAAGGTTTTCTTTACTTATCTGAAAGTAATGCACCGAGGACTGAGGTTTGATTCGCTTGGCCAGTTTAACTGAAACGATGGCCCCATTCACACACACACACACACACACACACACACACACACACACACACACACACACACATACACTCACTTTATATTCATACAGAGCAAACACTACACGCCTTCAGCCAAAGCAATTTCACTCTCTAT
>JBBJLS010009580.1:0-15967 GCA_037577275.1 Bryconaethiops microstoma
CCTTTGCTTTTCGGACTGTATTCCTGTTTAATAAATACTAACCTTCTGCAATTGGATCCGTCCTCGTATTCATTACACCCTCACTTCTACTCTCCTACTCTTCCTCCTCTCCTCCTGCCTCCAGGCACAACTTCCCCCTCTTCTCCTTCTTTGGCCAACAGTAACCCAATTTCATCAAGCACCCTGTCAGTACTGGTGTCGGTCATTGTTAACCCAGGCCTTGACCATTCCATTATGGAAACTTTTTGGTTGTCCATATATTTGACTTGGCAAAGGTTTACACCAGAAATCCTTGGGACCAGCACTAAGAAATACACTGGCTTGTGCAAATCTTGATGACCCTGTTAAATGCCATGCTGTTTTTCCTTTTTACACTGTAAAAAGAATATTTTCTTATTACAAAAATGTAATATTCCATATAAAGAGGATGATAAACATTATGAAGATAAACAGATGTACAGACAATCTCTTTGGTCTGGAAACAGTAAAAATAGGTAATCGTGGTGGCAGTTTTGTTTAAGGGACATGATTTTTCGTATCCAGAAGGTACAATGAATAATTGATGGGAGGCCGCTTTGTGTTGATGTTGTATGGAAATCCTTGTTTAGAATATTTAATGTTTACTGTCTGATTGAGCTTTGGGATAGAGTGGAGCTTTACGACAGGTGGGAGAGAGATAGTTTTGGGTGGGGATTTCCATTGTTTGATCAATGATTAACTTGGATTCTAGTTTGAAAACATTAATAGAAGATTTCAGACTGAAATATACTTTCCTAGAAAATAACCCAGACACACCAGGATGGTCAAATTGGAAAATATTTTCATGTATTGATTTTGTGTTTATTTCAAGGTCTGGGGTTATTTGAAGCCTCTGTTAATCTTGTGTGCTTTAGTGACCATTCTAAGTCATGTAAGCTGCAAGGATGAACCATATGGTACAAGTTCACAAATTTGTCCTTTATTACAAAGGGAGGGTAGTATTTACAAAAAACAAACAAACACTGCACCAGCATTAATGGTACTGGCCATATAGTTAGTTAGTTCTAACTCAGTCATACATAAGCATTTCACACACTTAACGTGTCTCTCACAATAACACGTGTTCAATTCATAGTGACAAACACACTGCAAATGTACCAATAAAACATGCGTTATGTTACTTTACTGCCCGTCACTCCTAATGGGGTATGGGCGCCAACAACAGCTCTCCAGAGACCTCTGTCCTGGGCCATCCTCTCAAGCTGACTCCAGGTGTAACCCATTTTGGTGGTGTCTACCTCAAGGTCGCGCCGCCAGGTGTTTCTTGAATGGCCTCTCTTCCGTTTTCCCTGGGAGTTCCACTTCAGCGCCTGCCTGGTGACATTGGTTGCTGGTTTGCGCAGCGTGTGTCCTATCCAGCCCCATTTCCTCTTCCTGATTTCTTCTTCAGCAGTAAGTTGGCAGGTCCTTTCCAAAAGGTTGGCATTGCTGATGGTGTAAGGCCAGCGGATCTGGAGAATTCTTCTAAGGCAGCTGTTGATGAAGGTCTGGACTTTTGTGATGGTGTTCTTGGTTGTCCTCCAGGTCTCTGCTCCATACAGTAAGACTTCACATTCGTGTTCAAAAGTCGGATCTTGGTGGTCAAGAACAGCTCTCTGGAGGCCCATATGTTCTTGAGCTAGATGAAGGCGGCTCTTGCTTTGCCAATCCTTGCCTTGACGTCTGCGTCTGTGCTGCCCTGCGGGTCGATGATGCTACCCAAGTAGGTGAAGGACCGAACTTCTTCCAGCGGACTTCCATATAGGGTGACAGGATTCGTGCTGGTGGAGTTTATGCTCAGAATCTTTGTCTTGTCCTTGTGGATATTGAGGCCAGCCTCCAACAATGTGGCTGCCATTAGGTTTGTCTTCACTTGCATCTGTTGTCCGGCGATACCCATGTACCCTTGTGGATCCGTTTGTGAGGAAAGATGCTGCCTCTGATGACCAGGTTGTTGAGTGCACACAGATCTCTCCATTTTCGTTCATCACTCCAAGGGCATGGGTGCCCATGACTTGTTCGTATCCAGTGTTGTCAGACCCAATCTTGGCGTTGACATCTCCCATGAGGATGGTGACATCCTTATCTGGATAGGTCTCGAGGATCTTCTGCAGTCTGCTGTAAAACTGGTCTTTATCCTCCTCTTCGCTGTCATTTGTTGGAGCATAACACTGGACGGCGTTTATCTTGATCCTCCTCTTTTTGGTACGGAAGGATGCTGTGATGATCCTGGGGCTGTGCACTTCCTATTCAATCAGTGCCCTCTGTGCCTGCTTGGACAGCATGAAGCCTACTCCCTGTGAGTGGGGTGCGTTCCTCTCTTTATGGAGCAGCTCTCCTGTCGTCAGTTGTCGCTGTCCAGCTTGGGTCCACCGTGTCTCACTGATACTTAAAAAGGTCAGGTTATTGCTCCTCATTTCAGCTGCTACCTGCGCCGTCTTTCCTGGCTCATACATGGTCCTAACATTTCATGTGCCGTTGGTGATTCTCCTGGTTGAGAGAAGGATAGTCGGCTTTGTGGCTTCCTTTCAGCTTTCACCATACAGTGTCATAAATCTTCGTGATGAAGAGCCTTCCTCTCCCAGGACAAAGTTTTCTGTTTCTTTTCCTGTTAGTGTTTCTGTAGCGGATAATTTTTTACAGGATGTGGGTGCTAACTCCATGCCCAACCCGCCTCCTTTTTCAGCCGGGTTTGGGACCGTCCTTGGCGGAGTTAATAAAACATGCACACACCAATAAAACAGGCAGAATGGTCACTTTCACTTCAAATGTATGCCAGTATGACTTTGTAAAACCCCTGTTGGCCAGTCAGCAGTGATAACAGATTAAACAAAAAAGAGAAATCAAAGTTAGTCCACCGGAACAACGGCAACTTTCAGCTTATGCGGCAGACTAACAAAAAGAAACAATCTAAAACATAAAGAACAGCGGCAGACTATAACAAAAGCTACATTAGCATATACAAACACCTGTACTGCAAACATTTCAATAACTAAACACATACCTTTTACAATAAATCTTTATTTGATCCAAAAGGCACACATGGCAATCCATACTAAAAATAGACAAAGACTTTAGTAAAATTAGTCGATCATCACCGTTTCCGACACTCCAGGAACCTGACCATACAATTGGTTCCTGGTACATATATATACTGTATGCACGCCTACACATACTTACACATACCAACATGACGGACCCAATCGCTTATACCATACCATGGGCTACAGTCAGATTGTAATCTAAGTTTTACAGGTGAAGCTAAAGTATATCACTATCCATAGGAACTGAATTTGTCCGTATTACAGGACAAAAAGGTGGTAGATAAATTACGGGGTAAGTTACAACAGTGACATTCTTTACAGTGCATCTTTGATTTCGTGTGGGAATGGTAGGAGGACATTAAGATTAGGTTCAGGATTTTTTCATGAGACAAGGTAAAATATTGGCATTTATAAACAGCAGGTGAAGTTGCAACGATTGAATACAATGGCACATTCAGGTTTTGATGTAGCGGATGAAATGTAAAACTTAAAAAGGAGGTGATGGGTCTTTCTGTAGAGATGACTAAGGGCTTGTTAGTACGTTCCAGAGTACATCATATTGGAAATGACAAAAAAAAATCTGTTTTTTTTCCCATAAGTTAGCTAGACCTATGAATACTGTTGAGTCACTCTTAAATGAGGATGGTGTCATTCAAACAGAAATGAAAGTTATCCTCCTGAGAGTACATAAGTTTTATTCCAATTTGTAAAAGGCTTAACAGTCAGACGCCAAATTCAGAAGCTCTAAACAATCTAAAGAAAGTAGGCTTCAAAGAGACCTTACCAGCACCTAGAAAGTTTATAATGTCATTGAGAAGAAGGTTGTTCCAGTTTCCTTGAGGGGTAAACCAGTAAAGAGTTAAGAGAGCTGTGATATATTTGCCAGTGTCCAAAGGGGTGAAAGAAGGCCCTGAAATTTTAAGTAACATGGATGCTTGGTTTTTGACTCCAATTCTAACTACTATTTTGAATAAAAACAAAAAGTGTTTGTGGATTAAATTAGCTATTTTCTGGGTGACATCAGGTATTAAGATCTGCTGGGAAAATGCCCTCACTGAATACACCCTATGCCATGGGAAGACCATCTTTGTACGAAAAGGTTTTAAAATTTGTCAAATCAGATAAAGGGATACAATGCTTAGGTAAAAGATTGAATATAGCATCGTTGGAAACCTGTTTGAAATCGGACTATTCCAAATTGGTGCCAGTTGATACTCTAGTAGGAAAAAGATTGTCTGAAGGTCTGGAATAATGTACATTTACATTTTCTTTTGAATGTACACAAGGATATAAATGTGTTTCTGGAAAAAGAGGATCTGCTGTGAATTCTAGACGCACATGAGGAAATTACGGACAATGTATCTTGTCTCAAAAGATGTGGAGTCTTTTAAGACCATGGTTAGATTAATTATACAGAACTCCCAGTGATTTGGACATTTTAAAATTACAGAATGAGGACAGTAAGTAATGGGAAGATGGTAGGTACTGATAAATTATGTTAGGGATACAATATGGAGATCTAGGAATCTGGTGGTTTTTGAGAAATGTCATACCTTCTGAATCTGTAATACTTGTAACGTTAATAAGAGAGGTTTTAAGAGTTGGTCTAAAGGAATGTAAAAACCTTTGGAAAATAAGGAATTAACATGTGTTTAATGAACTGTGGGAGAGTGTATTGTTTTAACTGGCAGTGAATAATGTAATCCAAATTACAACTTGATTGTACATATGTATATCATTTTTGCTTTTACTTTTTGTCATAATTGAGAAATGTTATTTACATCTTGAACAATTGTAATATACCCTATTGTTTGATTTCAACTGAAAAATTAGTTCTTGTTTCCCCTTCTTGTTATAATTTATCGTGGGTAGGCTCCGGGTGCCCACAACCCTAGTGAGAATTAACTAGTTACAGAAAAAGAATGAATGAATGATATAATTAAAAAATGCTGTTTATGTTTTTAATAAATGTACTGCATTTTTTTGCCTGAATTGAATAAAAGTCTAAAAATGAAAAAGAAAAAAAGGTTCACCCGAGGTGATCCACCCCATTCATGTAGCGCACCATTCACCATAGGATCTATGTCCCTTTTAGGACTTTTACCGTAAGTATGCTCACATATGTGCACTTGTTCGAAATAACATTTGTTAACAGATATTAATGCCTGTGTATTTCCGGGCGCTGTCATTTTTATGCACTGTCATACTTATACATGCACTGCAGTTCACACTTAAACGGGTGACTTTTGTTGAGATTTTAATCATTTCCTGCAACTACATTACGGTAAAAGCTGAAGGATGACGTTGCATGACGTCCTCCTCTGTTGGGGGTTTATGGCGAGTCATTGTAGCTCAGAGGTTTGGGGAGTGCAGTCTAGATTGTTTTGGTATTTCCTTCTCCGACCTTTTGTTAGCAGCAGAAGGCACGCATGCGTTGAGAGAAATGGGCAGACCAAAGAGACAGATTTCAGCTCCTGAAGATGGAAACGGTCATGCAAATAAAAATCGGAGGCTGAACGACCAGAAGAAACACATAGCTGCAGTGATCCTGGCCCGAGGAGGCAGTAAAGGCATTCATCTGAAGAACATCAAGATGCTCGCGGGAGTGCCCCTGATCGGATGGGTTTTAAGAGCTGCCGTGGATTCTGA
Organism: Bryconaethiops microstoma; assembly: GCA_037577275.1. Taxonomy (NCBI): domain Eukaryota; kingdom Metazoa; phylum Chordata; class Actinopteri; order Characiformes; family Alestidae; genus Bryconaethiops; species Bryconaethiops microstoma. The sequence goes on from JBBJLS010009580.1 coordinate 5,712, forward strand.
AGTGTTCGACAGGTAACTGGAGGGGCGGTCTGACACAGCTGTAAACACACAGGGTATGTATAGCGGGATCCCATGTTCACACGTGGAAAAACACTTAATGTTTTCTGGATCTGTCCGGCCAGTGTGTGGGTGTCCACCGACCATGATGAGATTGCGAGAGTGGCGATGAAGTGGGGGGCTGAAGTGCACAGGAGGAGTCCAGAAGTGTCCAAAGACACGTCGACCTCCCTCGAAACTCTGCGAGAGTTTTCCAGACGTCACTCAAGCAAGTCTGAGTATTAATTAATTTATTATGTTTTATTTTTAATTATTTCAATCACCTATTAATCTACGGTGCCGTGAAAAGGTATTTTGCATATTTTTGCCACACTAAATGCGTCCACATCCTTATGCAAAATGTAATATAAAATGAAGGACACAAGTTCATTGAAAGGGAAGTGTGAAATATACGACAAAACAAATGTGTGGTGGGCTTCTCCTTGGGGCGTAAGAATGCATCAAAGTATCATGATCTCACGATGCAAGAAATGTGACAGTATGCATTGTGGGGAATAAGCATCTTATTCATTATATCTGATGTAATTGTACTATTCATATCAACAATTCATATCAAGCCAATCAACCAGTCCAGCACAGTTATGTCAACCCTCCCCCACCACCACCACCATCCCAGCTCTAGTTTCATTAGTAAATTGTGCCATTAATGAATAGTCATCTTTTTCCATTTGATTTCTTTCTAAATAATATGTGAATATAAAATTTTTACTCTTGCTTTGCTGAATATATGGTGTGTGTGCTGAACCATGAGCCCTGCCCTGAATAATCTGTGAGTTTACTGTATCGTTAAACCCCTGCCTTGTACTGAAAGAGGAAGAAAGTGGGTATGTGCTCAGTCCACAGATTTCTGACATGTTTTAATGGTGAACAGCACACTGACAGAATTTTGTGGTGGTATTTGTCTTTTGGTATATAGCCAACCTGATTAACTACAATTAATTTTCCTTTTTTTATTCATATTAACTGACATTAGCTCCAACAGTAGAGGTCCCAGTGGCTTTTTTTGTTTGCCTTTTTTTGTTTGTTACTCTCGTCATATTTATACAAAACAGCTTGTGTTTGAATGGGTATAGTCATGGAGTTATGGTTTAGAATGTGGTCACTGTTAAACTGGGGTTGGTTTTCTCCTGCAGAAGTGGATATTATCTGTAACATCCAAGCTACCTCTCCATGCCTTCAGCCGGACCACCTGAAGCAGGCTGTGGAGATGATGACCAAGCACAACTACGAGTCTGTCTTCTCGGTTGTCCGCCGACATCACTTCCGTTGGCAAGAGGTAAAGAAAGGTTAGTAAATCCTGAAAATGACATATGGGACCAGTTTCTCAGATACATGTTGGGCCTGAGCATGGACTAGAAAAGGAGTTTTTGTTTGTAAGTTACAATTGTTTTTGTCAATCCTTGTATAGGAAATTGGTCAATAGAAGCACTAATGATTATCTGTAACTGACAATATTCCAGTAGATGGATGTAGATGTTCAGGTAGAACTGAAGTTCAGTCAGAGCTTCACATTTACAGACTTTTCCACTTACCTCTTGTAAGACATGTTTGAAGTCCACATTTTTAGGTTAGAACTGGAGATACAAGACTGACATAGCTAACAAACACAGTCAGTAATCACCATACGTTTTTCTGTGAATACATCCTTAAAACTTACAGCTTTTGGCAGATGCTCTTATCCAGAGTAGTGCACATGGGTCTTTTGTAGTCAAACTTCTCTCAACCCACAGATTTCTCAATTTGGTTTAGGAGTCAGGATTCCTCAGTGTGAGCTATAAAAACCACCAAAACTTGACTGTGCAGTGGAACACTGGAGATAGCCGTTTTAGACAACAGAGTTTGTTTTCACAAACCAGTTTTGTGGCAACACCATAAATGTCATAAATTTTGAGAAGTGTGATCCAAGATCGGTCCTCTCCAGCCCTGATGCTGTCTAATGTGGCTGCCTTTAGCAGTAAAATTAGGCTCAGTGAAGCTCTGAACAGATTGAGAGAGGCATTAGTGATGATGTTTTGTTTTTGTTTTTTTTTTAAATCTAGACACTAAGTAGAAATTTGTGTAACTTTGATTTCCAAATCTCATTGAGTTAAAATATTTGCATGTATTCATTACATTCATGAGCTATCAAAGAATCACAAACCAAATTCCAGGTTCACTGTTCAGGTGAAATTAAAATTATTTTGAGTTTTCCAAGTCTGAGCTATTGCACATCAAACACTGAATGCTAAACTTGCTCTTTTGAAACATTTCTTGGTTACTAATTCCCCAAAAGGCACCACCACTAAGGCTCTGAACTTGGACCCAACCAGGAGGCCACGTCGTCAAGACTGGGATGGAGAACTCTGTGAAAACGGATCCTTTTATTTTGCAACAAAAGAGCTTATAAAAAAGGGACTCTTGCAGGTCAGTCATAGTTTTAAATATTAGCTATATTAATGTGAATATTAGCTATATGAAGAAACATGGGGTGGTTTCCAAACTCAATGTTGGAACATTGCTGTGAGGATATGGTTGGATTCAGTGTACAAGAGAATTAGTGGGGTCAGGTACTGAAGTTGGATGAATAGTTCTGTGCTTGCCATGTATAATAAGATTTAAAAGAACATTTCTGTCTTTAAGCTGCTGTATTATTTCCTGGACCGTCTCCTTAGTCCTAGCAGTGATCATTTGTTTATTTTATTATCTTTCATATGGTCTGTGAAAAGACCTTGCATTACAATTTAACATTTGATGCTAAATGTTTCCTGTATCCATTTTATAGGGAGGGAAGATGGCCTACTTTGAGATGCTCCCTGAGTACAGTGTTGATATCGACGTTGACATAGATTGGCCTGTAGCAGAACAAAGAGTTCTAAGGTGATTTATGTTAATTGTAATACTTTCCATTTTTTATAGCATCATGTGCTATGTGGATATATGGCCGCATACACATTCTTCGACCACAACCCTTAAGATAAACAAGCAGGGGTGTGTGTGTGTTTTATTCAGGTTTGGTTACTTTGGCAAGAGCAAACCAGAGTTGGTGCAGCTGCTTCTGTGCAACGTATCAGGGTGTCTGACTGATGGCCAAGTATATATGTCTGCAAGTGGAGAGGAGATGGTTTCCATTAACAGCAGAGATTTGTGTGGTATCAGCATGTTGCAAAAAGAAGGAATGGAGGTAGGTTTTGGTAAAAGTTCTACTCTAAGAAGAGATAAGGTTTATTACATGGATCAAATCATTTTCAATCACATCCAGTAGTTTGATACAGTTCATGAAGGTTGTGCTGGGAAAAAAAAATCACATAACTGTTAGACTAGAGTACCTAAATCCAGCACTATTTACCTTTCAACATAAAAACCAGGAGCTCCTGTTGTATCCTGGTGTGCTCCAGCATAATTTAAATCCTACGTACCCCCACTGCTAAGGTTCCAAACGCTCCACGCGCACCTCCAGTCTCACACCTCTACTTTTATTAGCACTTGTCTACCCAGCATGCACTGATTTTGCTTACTGCCAAATAAAAAATGAAAGCGATTCTGAAAATAAATTCTATGCTGTGACATTTGCAGACCTGATTTTTGATATTAATGTGTTCGTCTGTGACGGCTATTAATGAAAGCTAGCTAGCTGCAGTTGGAACAGCGACATCTGTACTGACGCACTTGCAGAATTGTGTGGGGGTACACACATAAGAGGTTCCTCGGTTCCCTTGCTTGCCTCTAACATCACAAACACGCCACTCACACCCCTGCTTTTGTGTCCACTTCTCTACCCAGCATGTACTGGTGTTATCTCCTTCGCTTATTATGAAGTTATTCCTCTTAATCCTGAAACAGAGCACTGATATGCACATTTCTGTTTATTCATGTTGACATTTAGCATTGCAGCTGCTGATTTGGTCACAAGTGAGCTCCGAAAATATACAGTCAGTGTGTTCAGTGGCCTTAAACAGTGGGATCCTGGACTTCAGCTGGTGTCAGATTAGCTTTGCGCAGTGGCAGTATCGTAGTCTGAGATTAATACGAGGCACGATTATTATTATTTACCCAGTGCCCCGCCGTGACGACTTGAAATATGGTCGGCACTGGCAATTTTCGATGGCCTCTGAGGAGGCTGATATGGTGAACATGCAGTGGTAATCTAGGAAGCAGAAACCGAAAGGGAAGTCCGTTCTGAGCAAAAGTCGTATGCTGTGACACTGTCTGAGAATTCTCCGTGCTGATGTGTTTGGTCATCTTTACTGTAAACTGCTGACAGGAGTGCTTTCAGAAGCTCTGTTTGTTGTCAGTTTGTGTAACTGACATGAAATTACTAATTTTGCATGAAGTCAGTTTCCTTCCATGCTGTTTTCTGTGCTTTTCTCTTTATTTTGCTTTTAGTTGAACTAATATGTTAATTGTCAAGTTTGAGCAGGAGTCTCACTAAATAAAAAAACATCCAAGGCCAGACTATGACTGAAGAACTCTTAATATTTTATAGTCTTAATAATTTATAGTCTAGATGTTCAAGCATTTGGAGTTGCCTGAAAGTCAGCCTGATTTCAAAATGGAAATTTTTTAAAATGCTGTTCCGTCATCACTTTACCCACAACCAACTGTCATGATATTCAACAGACAAAATGTTTGCTTTCTCATAATGTTTTGTTCACCACCTTAAACTGATACATCAATGGGTGAGAAAGATTATATGAACCAATAATCTTTTAGTATATTTCACCATCCCCTCCTACCAGCACACCTAATCTTGAGCCAGAACAGTATTGGTTTCCTCTGTTCTCAGCTGCACGTCCTCTCAGTGACACTAGTTGGTTCATCTGCTGCAGATAATCCTCCACAGTCACTGCTCTGTCTCTCGTCAATACAGATGCTCTTTCTTCTTTTTTTTTTCACCCTCTGTTTCACTTCCTCAGTTTCACTGTGCAAAGTCAGCTTTAGAAAAAAAATTATAGTGGATGAAAAGTAAATAATTTTACCCAGTAGACCTAATAGAAACATTTGTGAAATTTTGAAATATATTTCAAGGTTATTTGTGACAGTGTCTTGCTAGGAAAAAAGATGCTTTTCATCAAAGTACAGGAGTGTCACTTTGGAAAACTCATGGGTGTTCATATGTAAAGTCATTGAAACTGTGCTTTGGGTTTGCTTACATACTTTTATTCCTCCACATTGTCTTCTCAGGTGATTTTTATATACTCCAGTGAGAACCCAGTACCACAGGAGCTTGCAGATAAACTGTCCCAGAGGACGGGCTGTAAGATGAGGCACTTTAAGAAGCAAAAGCAAGAGGAGGTTGAGACGTTAATGAAGGAGAAGAAGCTGAAGTGGGAAGAAGTCGCCTACCTAGGTATGTGGATAATTATTTTTCCACAAGAGCCTATTTTACTTATCCATCTAAAGGGGAGTTTCATCCTTTTTAAATGTAAACCCTTAAATACGAGTTATGTAATTGTAAGAGCACTGCAATAACCTTTTTTTTTTTCTTCAAACATTCTTCCAAATACCAAGTAATGTATTTAAATGCTCTGCACAAGAGGTCATTAGTTCTGTTGGAGGGCTGGTGTCCAGTCCAGTCTGGTGATTTCCATTGTTACACACCCGCCTAGGTCCACCCTGCGGTAAACCGAGCGCTTGCCACAACACTAAAGTTACCGAACAAAAACAAACCAAAGAACACACAAAGGGTACAAAGCTAGCACACCCCCCTGCTACATTGTCTAGGGATCTTACCTAAACGTTAGCTAGGACCTGGGTTGTAACTTTCCCTGCGTGTCTGTGTTTGACTTGAACCTATATCAGTGGTGTATGTAATGATGGTTGCTACTAAAGCTGAGAAGACCACGGGAGTGCCGCTTACCGCTTCGACGGACGCCCAATGACCAGCCCAGTCGCTGTTCAGATGAACGAACAGCCCAAGCATTGGGTTTCTTAGTTCAGGATTTACTTATTTGACGACAGTAAAATCCAAATCGACAAGTCAACACAAAACAAACGAAGTCCTCTGAGGGTTTTTCCAAACACTGCCTTCTGCTAGAGGAAAGAACTCACGTGCAAATGAGAACAGCTCTCCAGGTGAAATCACCTACTGGACTTGATAATAGCTAATGAAACCAGTTTGTCTATACATGGAATATGCCAAGTCATATCAGACTCTAGCCCAGGTGAACCAAGGCTGATAACAGCCTCTAAAGGGCTCATATAATGTAAACTAACATTTTTTGCAGCAAATGTTTTGAATGTACTACACAAACATTGTTCAAACTGACATCCTCTACCTGAATAGTCAGATATTTATTCTCCCCGGTCTCCTCTCTCTGCAGGAAATGATCTGCCAGATGTTGACTGCTTGAATCTGGCCGGTCTGAGTGCAGTGACCTTGGATGCTCCTATGGTGGCACAAAATGCAGCTGACTACACGTGCCAGAGCCCACCGGGCCGTGGAGCGCTCAGGGAGTTCATTGAGCACATTCTTCAACTGAAAAAGAGCACTAAGTGTTCGATTAAGTAGGACCACTATTGTACAGCTACATTTTAAAATTCATGCTTGATGTGTGACACTAGTGTTTCAAAGGATACGATATTTTCTGTATTATTGGAAAAATTTGTTTGTGTGAATGCTTTTAGATCATAATGTTAGATTAGACAAAGAGAACCTTTTCAAATCTTCTACTTCTATTTTCTTCTACTTTCGGCTGCTCCCGATTACGGGTCACCACAGTGGATCAACCATCTCCATTTCCTTCTGTCCTCTGCATCTTCCTCTCACCAACTGCCTGCATGTCTTCCCTCACCACATCCATAAACCTCCTACAAGGCCCTACTAGGCCGTCCTCTTTTCCTTCTCCTTGGCTTCTCCGTCCTCAGGTTCCTTCTCCTAACAGACTCAGTCTTTCCTCAGCACACCGCCAAACCAACGCAATCTCGCCTCTCTGACTTTTCCAAAAAGGTCCAGTTCGAGCGGTCCTCATTCCTGATCCTGTCATCACTCCCAGTCCAAATCCTAACATTTTAAACTCTGCTACCCCCAGTTCTGCTTCCAGTCTTTTCATCAGTGCCACTGTCTCCAAACCATCAACTCATACCATATAGCTGGTCTCACTACTGTCTTGTACACTGTCCCTTTCACTCTTGCTGGTATGCGCCTGTCACAAATCACTCCTTACACTCTTCTCCACCCATTCCACCCTGCCTGCACACTCTTCTTAACCTCTCTTTCACACTTCCTGTTACTCTGGACTGTTGTCCCCAAGTATTTGAACTCCATCTTTGCCAGCTCTACTCCTTGCATCCTCACCATTGCACAGTCCTACTGACCTTAATTCCTCTCCTTTCTGGAGCATGTCTCTCCAGGGTCCCCTTAACCTCAACACAGCCAAGTTTATTATGTAAGAATGTTTCTGTCCTGAACGGGTCTAAGACATCAAATCATTAGCAAGAAATTGAGAACACTAGCCTCAGCTAAGGTCAGTGTAAATTATGAAACTGGGCAAAAGTGCTCAAATGAATAGATGATTAGTTTCTCTATTAAATTAATTATCAATTATATGAATTAAAGTAGGTCTGCAGTGACATTTGGTTTGATAAGGTTATCTGTCTAATATTCCATTTTTGTTTCATGATCTGAAAGCATTTACTGTAACATAAGAAGTAATAGAGGAGTTAAGAGTCATCATTTTAATGGCACTATAAGCAAATTAGGACTGTGTTACAAGCATTCATAAATTATGGAAAGGACAGTGAATATGAGATGACAATTATTTAATGCTGATTAGAGCAGAATTACAAAATGTTATTAGTAGGGTTGTCAAACGCATTATTTCGATCAATTAATCACAGAAAAAATAACGTTTTAAAAAATTAACGCTGATTAATTGCACCACGTGACTTTAACCCGGTCCGGTTCTAGCCACAGGTGCTCTGTAAAATAAAGGGCGCAGATGAGAACGCACTGCTTGAGCCAGTGAACTGAAAGTTTAAGTTTAAAAATGGACAGATGGAACGGTTGAGTATCGTTCTCTGCAAGGAACAAGGAATTTTTGTATCGTTGGAGTACATCAGGTCTAAAATATCACCTCAACGCAAAGCATTTAGGATCAAACCTGGCTGTCCGAGCCAGAACAGCCCGATCCCAACGCCAGCGGCCAGCCACACTTGATCAGGCTCTCAGACACAAACTGATCAAGTCTACCCATGACCCACTAACTAACTCCCTGTTAAAATGGTCTTTGTTGCCAAGTTTATTTTTGAGATGCCTTGCATGCTGGACACCGGAACTATTATATTAGGGGGCGACGTGCCCCTCCCCCTCCCCCCAACTTATCCACCCAGTATGAATGAAACACACGAGACGCCGAATGAAGTGCGTGACCCCGGGTCCCCCACTAAGCTACAGCTATCTCCCTTCCATCCCGGTTCCAGACATAACACTAGGCCCCCCATACACACACATTAAAATGCTTCTGACGCCCGTGCTTGTATGTACATTGTCTTAAACTGCACCTTGTAGACAGTCTTAGTTCTATCAACATATGACGTAATACACTTCAGCAAGAACAGTTAAAGTCTGTAATGTTGGCTATCCATTCACTCATATGCCAAAATTCATTTAAATGTTTTAATACTTTTACAGTAAGTGTGCAATTAATTTAGATTAATCAGAGAGCTTGAAATTAATTAGATTTTTTTTTTAAAATCATGTGACACCCCTAGTTATTAGTAAACTTTAAAGTATGTGTACTTTTTTCACTACTACTACCTTGAGGGTGGATATTAAACTTTTTTTCTTTTTCCCCAGAGGTCCAACTAGGACCTTTATGTGGTTTTATTAATCAAAAACAATCAAAATTCATTTTTACAGGATAATTTTCCAACCTCTCTTTATTGCCTTTAAGACATACACTACTCGCAAGAAGTTAGGGATATTTGGCTTTTGGGTGAAATTTATGGAAAATGTAAAAAGTTCACACTACAGTGATGTGATATATCATGAAAATATGGCATTTAAGTAGAAGCATGCAATGGTGATTTCCTCATCTCAAACAATTTGTTGAAACGAAAAGCCAACAACAGTGTGAGTAAACCACAACAAAAAATGTCAATGTCTCAATAACATGTCATGTGCCCTTGAACATCAATTACAGCTTGACAGCAGCGTCTCATGCTGTTCACAAGTCAACTTAATGGCTGCTGAGGCACGGCATCCCACTCTTCTTGAAGGGCGGCCCTCAGGTCATTGAGGTTCTGGGGTACACAGTTACGAGCCACTACATGGCGACTCAGCTGATTCCATAGGTTTTCTATGGGATTCAGGTCTGGAGAAAGTGCAGCCACTCCATTCGAGGTACCCCAGTCTCCAGCAGCCGTTCCATAATGATGTGACCTTGACGAGCTGGAACTTTGCCGTCCATGAAGATGAAATTAGGCCTGTGCTGTTCATGCAGGGGCACAATGACTGGATTAATGATGTTATTGAGGTAGTATGGGCTTGTCACTGTAACGTTCACAAAGTGTAGAGCAGTTCTGTATAGACTAGGCACACCTACCCACACTGTAACACCGCCACCACCACCACCACCACCAAAGGCTGATGCATAGTGCTCTCCTTGACGTCTCCAACATTTTGGTGGCCATCATTACTGCTCAACGTGAATCGACTTTTACCAGAGAAAAGCACTGAGGCCCACTGGTCCCTCGTCCAGTGTAAATGCTCCCTCGATGACGCCTGTGCCTGGTGGTGTGGTCAGGTACCCCTGCAGGTCGTCTAGAATGCAGACCACACTGACGTAAACGGTTTTGAATGGTCTTACGTGATGTTTGGGTGCTTCTCACCTTCTTAAATGTGCCTGGAGTTGAATGGGATTCATCATTTGGCTCCGCAGGGCACTGTTCACAATGAAGCAGTCATCAGTGTGGGATGTGGCCAAAGGACGTCCACTTCTATGCCTTTCTGTTTCTCTTCCAGTCCCTGTATCTCTATTGCAACCTGCTGATGACACTCTGTGACACTCTAAGCTCAGTGGCCACTTTGACCTGAGAACATCCTGTTTGAAGCCTCGCAGTGGCAAGGTACTGTTAAGCAATTATTAGGTCGTCTTGGTCTCATGAAAATGTGAACAGCATGATGAAGAGGACTGTTTAAATACCAATTCTGATTGAACCAGGAAATGTATTGGTCGATTCATGGATCAAACACCTGTTGTGAATTTTGCTGTTAAGCTCCT
>JBBJLS010009590.1:0-15966 GCA_037577275.1 Bryconaethiops microstoma
CATGCAAGTCTATTGCAAATCTAACATTACTCATAATTCAAAAAGTTGATGTGACTGAAAAAAACTGAAAGCAGATCAGAAATCAGCATGAAAAACTGGTTTAGAGTGTGTTGTGGTTTCATGATTAAAATATTTTTGTTGACCTGTGTTATCTCACATTTTGCTCATCATTCACTAGTTCTCATTGTATTTTGTTATGTTATTTTCATGATAAAGGTTAGAATTGAAGATGTTTTTACATGTTTTGTTTTTCTAGCCATTATGTGCGCTCAAACTCACCAGTTCAGTCTTTACTGATGTCATAGTTTGCGGGCTCCCGAGTGTAAAATGTCTAAAGTTTCATTCTGTTGCAGAGAGATGGTGAATCTGATCATTATTAACAGCGTTTCTATTGATACCTTTAATATGATATATTGGCTGGGCACTTGTATTGTGATGATGTCTTCAAGTTTCACACTATGTTTTTCTTAGCTGCCCATCCCTTTCTACAGAAATAAGAATTCACTTCAAATAATAACTGGCTTCATGGGAAACTGAAAAGACAGGCAGAAAGAAACCGAAAGGAACACCACTTTGTAGCTTTAAAAGGTCAGCTGTTCTGTATTTCCACAGAATCAGCAATTTAATAATCCTTGCAAAACCCTTCCTTAAACTAGAAGGCAAAAGTTCAAACATCTGTGTCTGGATATATTTTAAGAGAGCAACAGACACTCATGTAGCAAGCTTGCCATCTCAGCCGTATCTGTCTGCATTCAAGTTGAACTGCTTAATCTGCCGTGAAACCCTGCTTTGTATTCTATGAAAACTTGAAAGTCCATGGAAATCTCCTTAATCTCGACAAAAATCGGTTTGTCTTCAGTAGTAATAGTAGTAGTAGTAATACATGAACTATTACTGTGTTATTACCCTATAAATAATGAATGAGTAAACTGTCTTGCTAGGAACTGCAGAAAAGGTCATTTTAAACATTCAACGAAATTCTGTTCATCCAAAATTGCACTTATCCCTTCAATTAAAAAAAATGTGGCTTTTGACAGCCCTGTACCCAGTTTAAGTTCCAAAAGTAAATGACAACCTAACACAGCCTAATCTAGACAAATCATCACCAAAGCCAAATCACTCTCATAATTTCATTGAACTGACTTGATACATGACATTTTGCCAAAGAACTAGAATATTACTGTATTTTTCATTGTGACTAGTCTACTAGTTTTAATCAGATTTTTTGAATACCATTTTAAAATACAGTCAAGTCACACTGTAAGAAACAGCAAACGTGTGTGCGCTACAGACCTAGACAGTAAGACATTTTAAAAATAAAAAGAAAGATGCCGTTTCCAGAACAAATATCTTCAATTCTGTTTCTAATTCTAAACTCTAAATTGGAAAGAGAACCACCTTTAAAAATATGGAGGGCACTTTAATATGTGTATCTATAATATGTGTATCTTTAATATGTGTATCTTTAATATCTATAGTACTGACCAATCAAGAACAGAGGTAACAGAAGAAAATAAAGTTAAAGTGTGGCTGTGTATGGGTACGATGTGCTTTCATTCCAGACCAAAATCCTCTTTTATTATGCTCATAACTTAATTCTTTCCTGTGCTTTCCTCGACTAGGAGGTTCTTTGAGAATTTAGTAAAGAGCAGCACTCACTCGCTGCTTTATCTGACCATGAGGCCTGTTATTCATGTTATTAATTGCCTGATTGGACATCTTAAATAAGTCATTAAATGACAGTTGACTTCACAAGAAGTCACATGGGGAGTCCATCAGCCAGCTCAGGGAAATTAAAAATAGCCAGAATTAAATTAACACCTTGGATATTGTGTTCAGAAGGCCTCCAGCATTTGCTATTGTGATCATTTTATTTAGCAGATGCATGTGGTGCTAATGCATTACGGATATCCAATACTGCACTTATTCATTAAAGTAAGTGCTTGGAAATGCTTATTCATTAAAGAGCCTTCACACACACACACACACACACACACAGAGAAAGGCATACTAAAACAAGATGGGGAAGAATGTCAAAAGAGGACATCTCTGTTACCATGGAGATGAAGGCAGGTAAGTCGATTTGTAATGCAGGTCAGGACGTTAGCAAAGCTTTTGTGGTGTTGACCACACATGACATTTCAGTAGCGGTGCATGTGTCTGATCTGCTCAAGTGATGCATCCCTACTGACCCGTCCTGTTTCATAATTGACCTGTCCATGCACCGCCCACAAATGCACTTTTTTTGTAACTGGACAAGTTTTACAGAATACTGTCATGAATTTAACTATTTAATTGAATGAGAAACTGAAACTGAAGCTTGTTGTGTGTGTTTGAGATGGGTCATGATCTTCAAATATTCACATAGGCATCAATACATAAAAACACTTCATCTTGTTTTAAAGGTATATTTTTCCTTGTTAAGCTATTGCCACGCTCCCCACTTGTTAGCATGATGGCTCACTCCCAAAACCCCAAATCTCCCATACCCATCTCTCCATCACCACACCCACCTGCATCCATACTCAAGCACACACAAAACAAGAGAGAGACAACACATTCAAAAGTCTTCTTCTGTTTAATGGCAGCTGGCAAACAGCTTTTATATGCTTTACTGCCACCTTCTACCAGGGAGCAAATGAATTTGGGGCACTGAGAGAGTGATCTATAAAGATTCATATAGATCCTGAAAAGGAGCTTCAAATAGTATTTTTGCTCAAAATGTAAATTCGTAGTATGTGTGTGGGTCACATCTTGATGTGATGTTTTTTGTGTAATCGAGTGAATATTGGCATGGTGGCAAATTTGTTCCTCCAACCTGCCTAATTTTGATTAGCTACAGGGACAGAATTCAGTGGCATACACTGCCAAAAAGGGTTCTTTGGAGTCATGCCTTAGCAGAAACCACTTTCGGTTTCTTCAGAAAAACTGGAACAATTAAATGGTAAACTACAGCAGTACTCCAATGCACCTTTTTAATAGCCATTTTGACACATTTTTTTGATAATTGTTACTGCCAATTCCTACTTACTAGCTAGATCTTCACACATCAAACAAGGCTACCAACACTGGATGAAGGCTGCCACAGGCTTCCTCAGTTATATGAAGCCTGCTAGAACTTTTATGTCAACCTGCCACTAAAGCAACTACCAATTCTTTTATGTCAGTGAACAGATGCCCACATTGGCTAGAATTGCACTGAGAAACAAAAGAAGGCTAATGATCTCCCAAAGATCCACCATTTGGGTTGAACCACTTGGGAGCCCCAAAGCATTCTTCTTTTTTTAACACTTTATTTTTAAGAGTGGAGAACTTCAAACAGAAAGCCCAACACTCGCTACTTTTAGTAGCATCTCTGAGCTCTAAATGAAGTAGATTGAATGGGATTTCTGTCAACCCTTTCAAGACTAACTACAAAAGAACATGTTCATGGGCAGGACATGGACAGATCAATAAACTAAAACGACCTTCGCTATCAGCTTAAAATCAATTTAAGCCATTGATTCAAACACCAAAAGACCGAACAAAGAGTTACGCTGATAAGATGTGTCACCACACAGAGCTTAGACACTCACAGTGCGGAAACGTTTCTTCATTAGTAGGTGATGTTGTGGCTGAGGCAGTGTGCAGACACTCAAGCTGAGAGAGTTATCACAGTAGGAAGCCCTAAACCATGGTAAACTGAATCTGTGGAGGAAAAGAAAACAACAGCTCAATATAATGCCCACCAAATGTTTGGGGACATTTTTCAAAAACATTTTTATATATGTGTGTTTGTAGTAACATCCCACATCATTCTGAGGAAAAACATTATCATGTACTGTATAAACACTGGCAACTGTGATAATGCTAGCACAAAAATGAAAATAATGCCAAAACTTCACACATTTATCCACTATCCCACTTGTTTAAAAGTGTGATGCCGGCACTCAAACCTTTCAGGTGTTTAAACCACCTTTGGGCCAAACGAGCTTTCTATTATATGAGAAATCAAGTAATTTAGCAATTATTTTGATGATTAAATGTGGAGTTTCTTAAAGGCCAATCAATACAAATTGGTTACAAAATAACTAGTGGTGATGTTCATTTTCTACACATGGTCTGCTACACACATTTGGAGTATTTGAAGCTTGTAACAGACATACAAGTGGCCCATTCATTACTCCGCATACAGCCATTTTACAGTGAATTGTCTATCAAGCTTTTCAAACAACTACGCGCAGTCACGCCTCGATAGCATGAACGGAGAGGTTTTTCTCTCTTTCAGTGGTGCACAAAAAGGGATCTGAAGGGCTAATAGTTCCCTGCTTGTGGAGAATCTTTTAGAGCATCTGCAGTTTGAATGACTGACACACAGAGGTCTAGGTAAGGATGGGGCAGCTGGTGGTCTAGTGGTTAGGAAGTTGCACCTGTGATCAAAAGGTGATGGGTTTGAATCCCCACTGGCACCACTGAGGTATCTTTGAGCAAATTACCAGTCCCACACACTGCTCCCTGGGGTGCTGTGATCCTGGTTGCCCGCTGCTTTGGTGAATGGATTAAATACAGAGGAAGAATTTTGTGCTGTTCACAATGTGTGCTGTGGCGTGTTCACAAATGACAAATGATCACTACACCCACCCAATTATTAATATTTTAAAGCGACCAAAGGCCATCATTTTTTGCCCATCAATTGGAAACCTATGAAACCTATTGTTTGGGTTTTATCTGGCACTGTATGATTCAAACCAGTAACAGTTCAATCCATACACTCAGCACGACCAAACAATGCAACTACAAAGCCACAGGATAATATGTTTTCCCACTGTGTTCACACTGTATCCTTTCTAATGATGCGGCCGGGCAGTTGGCCCACTGCCCGGGTCTTGGCCTGTGCCCATGGGTGCACACAGAGACTGGTGTGTCTGAGGCAGGCAGTGCCATGAACAGTGGATCAGAGGCTGGAGGAACTTGGAAGGCTGGAGGGGAATGCCAAAGATCTGGAGCACAAGTCACAGCTAACACCAGAGCAGCCCAGACAAACTCCAGAGGGACTATATAAATAGACTGCACTGGGTAAATATCACATATACAGAGGGTGAAGTGTGTGTGTGTGTGTCTGGAAAGTGTGATGTGTACATACTCCAAAAAAAAAAAACTTTTAAAAAGTGTTACGGCAGCTGGTCATTTGCAGTCATTTTTTCGCTTCTGCACTCACACTTAAATGCTACATGGTGACGCATATCAGAATCAACATATTTTTCCACAAAGTACAAAATAGGCAATTGGCCAATTTATTGTTTTGATTATAGCTGATCTATGGTGTAATGAGGTAAATAACATGAGGCAAGCAAATTTAATACAGATTATATGCTTCTTCTTTATCTCAAAATCAAGAGCAGTGAGGACATGCAAATTCTAGGTAAGTGTACATTAGCTAAGGGCTAGAATACCTGAACTTTTATAATGTTGTGATATAAAAACTCTACATGGAAACATAAAAAAGGTACATCCCTATTTTTGCTGCATCAAAATGAATCCTGAATTAAGACCAACCTATTTTGTGAAGCCAGGTCTTTCTAGGGTAAGTGACTTATGTAGGTCAAATGTCATATTTTACCTTAGATCAGCCCCCAACCTTTTTTGCACCACGGACCGGTTTCATGTAAAACAATATTTTTCATGGACCGGTATAGATACAACTAAAACAAAGCGTGTTTGTTTTTTATTCATTTTTGCTAGCTTGTGGACTAAACTTTTGATGTACCGCATCATGTGACCGAGACGAGAATTTTTTCAAAATTAAAGATCATTCAGACTCTGATTGTCAATTGAATATTTTTGTTCTGTCTTTCTGTGCGGCCCGGTACCAAATGATTCACGGACCGATACTGGTCTGCGACCAAGAGATTGGGGACCTCTGCTTAGATGACATTAAGACAACCCCCTCAAATGCAGGTCGAACTGTCTCGTTCCCAGCCCATATTACTTCTATAACCATGACTGACATGGCATTCTTCCAATTTGGCAACAAGACTGGTCATTTTTATCTCAGCTCACAAAAAAATTCTTGTACACACGTTTTTCATTTCTCGCTTAGACTACTTAAACTCGCGGTTCTGCCTGCCAAATCCCTTAATAAACTACAAAAAATCCTAAATTCAGCCGCTTGTTAACATACAAAGAAATCCACATATTTTATTATCTTTCAGTTAGGTAGGTTTCCTTCAGGCTTGATGCCACTGCCTGATCATCACACACAAATCACACACAAACGGTCTCTTAACTTCATCCTTACACACCGTCTTGTTCCCTTAGATCTTCTGGCACAGGTCTGCTTTCCATTTTCTGCACTAAACTGTTTACTAGGGGAGCTAGATCATTAATATCACTGCTCCCTGTGAAATGGAACCAGTGGAGCACCCTTTCTCAATACATCCATGACTATACTAGTCTGTCTTCATTTAAGACAAAGCTGATAACAACATGATCTAAAATGCATTTTAAACTCCTACATACACTGTTTATTGTTTTGCTTTAATTTTATTGTATCTAATCTCTTGTATGTCTCTAAAGACCTTGTAAACATCTTTTTAAACACCTCAAACTTCAAACATCATTTATCAATGCATCAGGTTTGTCTTCTTTACAAACTGGCTGTTTTCAAGATGAAAGAGTTGGAAAGACTGCAACATCAGCTGAGGTAACGTTTGTCTTTGTCTATTGAAAAGATATGTTATTATTGTTGGTGTGAATTTCAAGCCACATGTCATGTACTATCAGGTTTTCTGGTCTCATTCTAGGTTTAATTGAACTCAGTAATGACAGAATGCTGAGTGGTGCATTGGAAAATAAACAATTCTGGGAGTTGGTGTTTCCACCTTCATTAAAAAGTTATCAAACTGTTATGTTGACAAAATCTGTAAAGTAATTTGGGGTCAAGTCGAGTCATTTGATTTATGTAGCATGTATCAAATACAAAGATGCTTCACAAGAATAGAATAAAAAACAAGATGGAATTAAAAAAGTAAAAAAGAACAGAAGAAATAAAAGACACGAAAAATGAATAAAGTTTGAAAGTACAATAGAAATGCCAATTTTTTAAGTGTCTAAGAAGGCGGGGGATAAATTATTATTGCAATAATTATTAACAGTAGTAGTAATTTTCAAATTTACATTCTGTATCAACGGTACCACTTCTTGTCTTATCAAACAAGAACAAAAAGATGGCCAAAACTTGAACATTTCATCGAATTCTAATCATGATAAAATACCTACTGTTACACTAATTATCACAGCTGTGGTATGGATTCAATGTATACAATCATCATCTCAATTTCTTAGCTTATTTCAAACAGCTTAAAAAAATACCGGAAAATATGGCACCATCCTCTTGATATTGTCAGTAATAATTGTGTCTTCCAGTTAAGAGTTAATAGTGCTTTTCCATCCTCACTTATTTCAACTATGACAACTATCTCTTGAGGAGAAACACATAACACGGGACACACTCCTTCACTTGGTCAGATCAACACAAACTCTCAGACATAAGCAAAGATCATCCTAATTGGCTGTTTGTAAGTGTTTATCTCTGCAGGCGCAACTGGAATGTAGTGTGCAGGAGTACTGACCTTGAGCCAAATATTCACAACCAGAACACACTTCCAGCCAGTACGGAGGACCCTCTGAACATTGGGGATAAACAATGGTCAAATGCCAGAATATGTATCTACATTAAAACATGCTGGCAGTTAAAATAAAGACCCTGGAACTTTTCAGGTGCTAATTATTTACTTTCAAAACATGTTTAGAACAATGAGCACTTCTGAAAAATATACACAATCCAGTGAAGGGCAATCTTTGTGGACACAGTTTGGGGAAGAACCTTTTCTATTCCAGCATGACTGTGCCCCAGTGCACAAAGCAAGGTCCATAAAGACATGGTCGAATGAGTTCAGTGTGGAAGAACCTGACTGGCCCACACAGAGCCCTGACCTCGACCCCATCCAACACCTTTGGGATGAACTGGATCGGAGACTGCGAGCCAGGCCTTCTTGACCATCAGTGTCTGACCTCATAAATGATCTCAAGAATGAATGGACACAAATTCCCAAAAAAAACCTCTAAAATCTTGTGTAAATCCATCCAAGAAGAGTGGAAGCTGTAATAGCTGCATAGGAGGACCAACTCCATATTAAAGTCAAATTATTTGAATGCAATGTCATTAAAGGCCCTGCTGTTGTAAAGGGGCCCAATACTTTTGTCCATATAGTGTATATTTCTGCACTTATCTTCTTTTATTTGTTTCATGTACAATTCTATAATCAAGTCAAATCCGTTTATTGTCATTTTAGCCTTATACACAGTACACAGTTAAATGAAACAAAGTTCATCCAGGATCATGCTGCAACACACAAAAAAAACAGAAACACATAAGACTACAAGGGCAGACAGGGCAAAAAGAGAGCGTGAGAAAAACACAAGAGCAACAAAACGACAGGACAAGACAACGTTCAGTGCAGTCGACAGCAAGAGTACTAATCTGAATGAATACAGTAATATGACAGATACTGTATTCTAGCAGTGCAGAGTTATATGTGCAAAAATGCAGAACAGAGGTAGACAGCAATAAATATAATTGTGCAGCTTTAGTAGCAACAGGACAGAGCATGTGCTGTATAATAAAAATAAATAGAAGAGCATTTACAGAAGTAACTGGAGTGTGAGTTGTTTGTTTAAGGCAGAAAGGATCAGTGTGTATATGCATTGTGATAGGAAGAGGAGAGGGAAGTTCAGGTGAGGGGTGTGCTGGTTGTATGTTTGTTTAGGGAAAGAGTTTATGTTTTGGTTCTAAAATGCTTAGCTAATGGTGACTGCCTGAGAAAGTCACTTAATTATACAGGCCATGGCGAAATTTCCCAGCACCAAAATGCAAAAGCATCCAAAGAATGCTGGATGAAGTATCCACAAACACTGAAAAACGGATGTTGTTTCTTCTTAAATGGGGAAAATGTGGTCCACTGGTCCACCGTCCAAGGACAACAGCTACTTTTGTTTGAAATGAGCCTGTAATCAAACAGGGTTATGAAGACAAACTGATAAAGACTATTAACATAAAACATCTAACCATTATAAACTGTTCATTTTAGTTTATTGCATGAGGTATTTGTTAATGATAGCATATACAGGGCACATTTTCCACATTTTGCCCTGTATTCTTTTCCTAAGGTCCACTTAAAATGCTTGTGCGGATGTAAAACATTAACTGATCATTTTTCTGTATCCCTTAAATACCTAGTCAAGTCAGTTGTTCCTAAATAACAAAAACAAAATGTGTTATTTCTTTTCAAGATATTCTGGCTTGTTAAGATTCAATTTTTTGTAGCGTGAATTGCATAAAAACCTAACAGCCAAAAACAACATAATCAATAACTGTAAATGGACAAAAAAAACTGCCAGAGACTATACAGCCAGTAAATCAACAATAAGCAAGTGTATCATTATGAAGCTATATTTTGCAGTTTGAACAATGTCCACAAGGGGGAGCACTCTCAAATGCTTTGGTGATCACTGAAAGAGAGGAAACCGACACCAGAAGGATCTCAGTAAAGTGCTAATGTTTATAGGTTTAACTTTTATGTATTTAAAGAAAAAAATATTGTTTGCTGTTATAAAGTGGCTGTATATGATTACTCGATTAACTGTAAAAATTGTTAATAACTAAACTCAATAACTAAAATAATCAATAGTTACAGCTCTACTTCACAAAGTAATGTGAGTTGGCTAGGCATGCAAATAGGTTCTAGTAACATTTAGATGTTGGACAATAGTCGCATAAACTATTTGATTTTTTAAATTTTTAATAATTCTTGAATATTTGAAAATCTTGACCCACCCATAATCCCCATTAGCAGGCTAGTGGAAATTAGCATTATCTTAGTGGGATAAACACGTAAACAAAAGCTACCTTCAAAAGGGTTTACTCTGAAAAGGCCTAGAAATTGTTTCTGCATTAAACACTGTTGTGTAATGACACCCTTCTGTCACATTCTCATGATTCTATGTCTTTGCCTTGTTATTTTAATATAAACAAGCTTAAAAAATTCAACATATATATTCTTGCTCTGCCTTGAATTCCTCATGCTCCTCAGACCATTCCTTAACTATTTTTACTGTGGGGAAGGGGCTGAAAGAGGCTACTGCCATTAGGGAATATGTCATGAAGGGGTGTATTTGGTCTGCAACAATGTTTATGTAGGCGGTACATATCAATGAATGGCAGGTTCCCAGCAGAACATTGCCCAGAGCATCACACTGCCTTCACTCGTTGCCTTCTTCCCATAATGCATCCTGGCACCATCTCTTCTCCAACCAGTGCACATGGCTGTCCACATGATGTAAAAGAAAACATGATTAATCAGACCAGGCCTCCATTTTCCATTGCTCTATGGTCCAGCTCTGATGATCACATGTCTATTGCAGGCAACGTTAACGTTTATGTGCTCCAACAAAACTAAAATGACCAGTTTTGCTGTGCCAAAAGAAGAATGGTATTACCATTCAGATATGTTGGTTAAAAGCTATTTGCTTTCACAAGTAAGTCTGTTCCCAGCAGAATGCATTTATTTACAGCTTCTATTTGACTGTGCCATTTTGCTTGTTTTATTGCTCAGAAATGAAAACATATTTGACTATTTAAATGTTGATACACACACACAGGACTGGGCTTGTTTTATCGCTCAGAAATAGAAAAATAATTTTGATGTTTTGACCACTTTTAAAGTTTCTAAAACTGTAAAGTTCATATTTTTCAAAAGTTTGACATCTCTGATTCTACACAACATATCATGAAACAAAGCTTCACTGTTGACCCATACACATGCATCCTCCCAAGTTTTTTTTATAAGATGATGCACTTCCGAATCGCCAGCATGTAATTTGGGGGGTTTTGTGAAGATTTATTTTTTCTTCTGTCTGTCAGCCCCTAATAAAAAGACTAACTCTCCGGCTTTATCCAGCCTGAGAGTGTGTTTGACAATTCACACAACACAGTTCAACCGGTTACATATACTACATAAGGATTCAGACTGTAGCTGAAGCTTTGAAGAAAATAAAATGTTTTATTTTTCAGAAATAGGCTGTATAATTAGACCGCTGACTTCTTGTGGTGTTATTGATATAGTACAATCCATATTGTGACACACGATCACACCATTAATGACTATGGCACCGGGGTACCACCTACCC
The DNA here is from genome assembly GCA_037577275.1 of Bryconaethiops microstoma. Classification (NCBI taxonomy): domain Eukaryota; kingdom Metazoa; phylum Chordata; class Actinopteri; order Characiformes; family Alestidae; genus Bryconaethiops; species Bryconaethiops microstoma. The sequence continues at coordinate 11,227 of JBBJLS010009590.1, forward strand.
TGACTGTGTGTTTTGTCACCTTTCCATCACAAGACAGCATAAATTTCTCAGCAGTTTGTGCTATTCTCTGGGATCAGACCAGACAGGTTAGCATTCGCATCCCACATGCATCAGTGAGCTTTGGGCACCCATGAACATGTCATCTGGTCACCTGTTGTCCTTCCTTGGACCACGTTTGGTGGGTAATAACCACTAGATATCCATCACAGAAGGCCTGCTGTTTTGGAGATGCTCTGACCCAGTCTTCTACCCATCCCAATTTAGGCCTTGTCAAAGTCACTCAGATCCATATGTTTGCCCACACCGTGCTTCCAACAGATCAACTTCAAGAACTAATGTATCCCACTCCTTCACAGGTGCCACTGTAACAAGATAATCAATGTTGTTCCCTTCACCTGTCAGTGGTTTTAACGCTGTGGCTGATCGATGTAAAGGCAAAACAGAAAAACATTACTCAGTGAACATTTCAAGTTTGTAAGTTAAACTTTTATGTATGCACAACTTCTGAGGCAGGCCGGGCAGATTGAGGCCAGTAATTTTAATTGGTCATATCCCCTATGACAGGAGGAGAAGGGATGGCATGATGTGGACTGACACCACCAGCACAGAAAGCCTCCAGAGTGACATTTCAATTAAGAGCAGTCACACTCAGTGACTCTGTAATCACGCCTGCTCTCCGTGTACCCTCAGAATATATTAACATGGAGGAAAAGGCCTCTGTAGGGAGAAAGAAAGCATTCTCTTTTTTTTCTTTTTTTTTTTAGTTTTTTTATGACTGACAAATTAAGGGCCTTATCCAGTCTAACAGCTTTCAGATGATGTGATCACTGACTTATGGAGCCATTGGCTAGCTTTATATAAACAAAAGAATTAATGTGGTCAGCTTTCAATTACATCAACTATAATGTCATAAACTTACGCTGCATTTCTTTTTTAGTCACATGGTCCATAATCCTTCTGAAAAGCTTGTCCTTTAACTTTAGAAGTCACTGTTATTGCTCATCTTTTATATTAATTAATTACCTCCCATAGCTCAATAAAACTAGAGGTGAAATGTACAGATTCTAAACATCCAAACAATGCCACATGCCTGTCCATAACCAGAGAAGCTTTTAATCATGATTTGAATTTGATTACATCAGATTCAAAAAAGGAAAAAAAACGTTTCGCATTACAAGTTTTTCTCATTTTTTGACACTGAAATCCACAGCAAAAAAAGGTAGAGCTTGAATCTGTGTATATAGAATCAATGTTTCCCTGCCATTACATATGCCAGCTGGCCATTTAGTGAGTTTAGGCCATGAGGTCAAACTTAGTGCCACCTGACTTGGATGTGGACATTAGAATGTAACTGGCAGGCTAATGTTTGCTCCCTAACATTCATTTTGGGCCAAAATAAAAATCCAATCCATTGGATTTTCAGGCATATGGCAGTTGCACAGGCGAGCGGTCTTGCCGGAGGAGCTGCGTCTAACTCTAGTCTTCAGGCCAGATCACTGCCATCCCTACACACAAGGCAAACCCAGTTCAAACTCTTCTCTTCTCTGGTTCCCCGCTGGTGGATTAAGCTTCTTAAACCGACAAGAGCAACAGTATCTCTCTCTAGGTTCAAAAACCTCCTGAACACTCATCTGTTCAGAGATGTTCTGCTCTCCTGATGCACTTGCCCTACTCTTACATAAAGATTTAGCACTTAATCCTCTTCTCTGGCTCTCCCACTATCCTGAAACTTGTGTCCTCATATTGTTAGTCACTTTGGACAAAAGCATCAAATGATTGTAATGTAATGTGATGTAAAATCACACTGTACCGTAAGAACTTATTTGCTAGCCATTAGCAAATATGTTAGATTTGAGTCAGGTCTAGTAGTGAGCTAGCAGCGAGTTAGCACACTAGACTGGCTGTGCTTTTCCCCCAATGCATTTGATGTGAAGTAAAGAGAAAACACAAATTGTGGTATCGATGCAACGTTAGCCAAAACAAAAAAATCAAGATGTTTTGAATCTCATTACCCAACTGCAGGAATACTATAGCTTACAAAAAGGCCATTTAAAAATCAATCTTCTCACATCCACAACAATGTCTGACAGACAACTATACACTAGGGCTTTAATTACACTGCTCCATTCAGAAAAATCCATCTGCTAAGCAGATGTGCCAGTAGGAGCCCCTCAGCTTCAGCTAATATCAGCCCTTCACCACAACTTACTACAGCCCCTCTGGCATTCATCTGAGTAAAGAAACAGGAACAGGCCCTTGTTCTGTGCTTGGCTGCCCAAATGTATAACATCTTTAATATGAACTGTTAGATAGAAAGTAAGACCTCGCTATGTTAAATAATCCGGTGATCCACATGTCGTTATTCTTTTCCAAGACAGTTGTAATGTGAATCATGAATACATCAATATATGAGTATCTCTGTAATAAAACTATTCCATGCATGAGTCTGTAGCTATACGCTATATGTGAACCAATACCAAAGTTAAGGGAGGCAAAGATATATATTATCACGATACATCACAATATGACAAAATGAAACTATTAATACAAATTATTTTAATTCAATATTTCATACATTGCACTACATCTAATTAACCAGAACTAGCTTGCTCTACAATAAAATAGTTGGTTAGTGCTCTTTAAGTAGTGCTGATATCCAACATATGTTCAGAAAAGCGCAGTTTGACATTTTTGATGTAATTAATCATGATAACGATAAATAATGTCATATGCACCAACTCACACACAGCACTACACTAAATCCAATTATCCAAGACTCTTTATAATAAAATACAGTGAGTTACTTTTCCCGATATCCAAAATTTGCTCAGACATGCATATTTTGACATTTTTGTGATGCAACTAATCATAGCAATGATAATCATATTTTCCAACACAAACAAAAGCTGTCCTTTCCCCAGCTCTAGTGCATGTCATTGCACCATTCTGTGCCATTTCTAGCTGTGCCCCTGGCAGATGTGCAACATTACACAAAAGCCTGTGTTTAAAACACACACACACAAGTAGGGTTGAACGATTTTGGTAAAATATCTATAACTTAACCAGGAAAAACAGCATATCTACCTTTGTCACACTATTGTGCTGTTGTTTTCATGGGAAAATATACTCTTGGATTGCTCCCGATCCAAATAGCCTTTAGGACCTATGGATAATTGGCTCAGTCTGTTATTTTGAAGACTTTGGGCACACCTCTGCCCAAAAGTATTAGCACTCGGGGCCCTGTGTGTGTGACTCTTGATTTCAGCCTGTGTGTTCTGTGATATGGAGAGTCTGTGCTATTTCATTCCTGAGCGGTAGCTTCAGAGACTGTTCCCACTAAGATGTGTTAAGATGTGGTTTTCATACTGCACACAAAGCACTGCACTGGATACAGAATGGCCCTTTCTAAATAAATAAATGATTCCAACTGATTGCATTTGGACAGAAACAGTGTGTCTGTTATGTAACCTGTGCATTAACAAGACATCATTTTCTTGTTCACCAAGCTCAGTTTTTTTCAGAGTCCCACCTGTCCCATTTAAAAAATTGGGTTAGAACAAATAGTTGATCATTACCTCAGTTGGCCTTTAGAGTGTTTGACTAATGTTCTGACCATAGTTCAGAATTCATGCACGTAAAGCATTACTTCAATGCTAAACAGTAACAGACTAAACCCAGGTCAGAGGTGAGGTTTGGGGTATATATATATATGAGGTGAGTCCATTTTAAGGCAACTGAAACTACACCACTCAAGAAAATTGTGGGAGGTATTTGCATCTTTTTGAAGTATTTTCATAATTTTGGTGTGAAAGTGGTTTAAACTAGGATTGCACAGATGAGAATTGTGTGCCGATGCCAGTATTGAATATTTTTTATTGTGGGCCAATAGCAATACCAGTGCTTGTACATCCACAGTTTTGAAATGCAGAATCTAGAACTTACATACAGATGTCACAATTATTACAGAACTTTATGTAGTAATCTTAATAAAATGCAAATATTTTACCACAGTGGCCCAGTGCCACCTAAACATTCTACTCTTCAGGGGTACAATGAATACACTCAGACCTGACCAACACATTTTAAAGAAAATAGTCCATACAGAAATTATTTCAATAGCAAATGTTTTATACACAGTTTTATAGTGTCTACAGTGAAAATGGCTAGATTTAATCAGATTTCTGTTTAATATGTTAAGCTAAATCAGTTAGAAACATTAACAAAAACTAAAGTGCCCCCAACCTTGATGGGCAGTGGACATAAAAAATACTCTGCATGTGATCAGGGTGGTATACCCTGCTTGTGTGTCTGCTATTGAACTCTTTCGGAATTATTTTGAGAGTTCAGCAGTGAAGTAGTACAGGTCTCTGAGAGTTCAGTGAGTAGGCTGACATCTACTATGTTGTCTGTTTGCAAACTCAAAGCTAGTCATTGAGTGGTTTTTGTCAATTGCTGCTTAAGGCTTTCAGAACCGAAAAGATTTCCAAATCTGGATAACAGGTTTTTAAACAGACCCACACTGTCCTGAGGGAGATGCAATATAGGCCTAATGTCACTGCAGCCTTTGAACAGTTTCAGCATACAGTGAGAAGAACATCTCAACAAAACATGTTATGTAAACTGTGTGTGTGTGTGTGTGTGTGTGTGTGTGATTAAGAAAGCAATTATAATTAAGTGCCTGTCTAAAGTTGAACTTTTATCTAAAATACTGATACTGTACTAAAAACAGTATATATATAC